>NSJX01000009.1:281961-556225 GCA_002286715.1 Dentipellis sp. KUC8613 | reverse complement strand
GGCATTGGGCGCGAAGAGGATTATAAGGAGACGCACCGATCGGGCGCGGGTGAGCCTGCGGATGGTGTGGCTTCATGTTCGCATGATCAGGTGTTACCAGCGCTAGCTTAGTACATGACGAAGATCCCTCGGCTGTTCCTGCTAAGCAGTTGCCCGGCGGGGCAGACGCTCCCTCAGCGAGGATCGTCTGTCTTCTTGGTAGACCTGGCAATGAAGACTAGGGCGCGACGGGCGACCCTAGTTGGGACGCATGGCGGAGATGCTGTTCTGCGCCGCATCCGCAGTGCGTTCGTAGCTGCGATAAAACCGCCGCTTCTGGAGTTACTCAATCAAGTCGACAAAGATACTGTATACCATTGCTGGTAAGGGATGTCATAGTAAATCGGTTGTTCAGAACGCTGCAAAGTCCTATAGATCTCGAATGAAGTGAGTTCGTAATGTCATTGAAATATATAAATATAACCACGCACCGAAACCATCACCAAGTCGTAGACCAAGCTCTACCAACTCCTTCTCACCGACACACGCGATGATCGGCCTCTGCGCTGTACTGCGCCATCGTCCTCATCGTCGCCGACCATCCACCGTCGACGTCGATGAAAGCGCGCCCCTCTCCCGCCAATCAAACAGGCTCAATGTTCCCACGCCCTCCAACGCATAAAAAGACGCGTCGTGCGTCTTCCTCTCCTTCGTGCGGCGACATGGCTTTACTTTCCCCAGTGTTGCTCACAGCTGCTTATCCCACGCGGCCGTTCGAGTGTCAAGCCATGCCCCGATCAAGCGGAACGTCTTAGCACCTTATGCCCGCGCCCGGTGGTTTCTGCAGTTGCTGACCTGTCATAGGGCCAGTGGATGTGGGCGCGGGCGGGTCGGTGGTTCCGACATGCGCTCATCTGCAGTAGTTTAGTTGTATATATTTCCTGTTCTCAGAGTCGACGTCGCGAAATCGAATGAAGATGGTCTGTGAAAGCTCTGTTTCATTTACTGTGTGGAAGCGTCAGCTTGCATATGTATAGACTACAGGACCAGCGCAATAAGAAAATGGAACTGGAGAATTGGATGCTACAGACGGCCTGCCATAACAGTGCGTCAAAAACCTGCACACAAGATGTAAGTACTTATACTGATGTAGACAGAGTGTGCTTGCTGTACTGAGCTATAAAAATTTTTAGAAGAGTTAAAACATCAAAGAACTCATCCATACTCTTGAGTTCGGATACGGGGAATCGAACCCCGAGCTACCGCGGGCTCTCTAAGTGAGAGGCGGTAATGTTAGCCATTACACCATATCCGACATGTACACTTCGCGCTCTAAGGTTGGCACAACATGTCAGTAGCCATCCGAAAGATCTCGGTTCATCACCCATAAAATGGTAAGGCATACACGATAATCGACACCTTCAGAAAGCAAAAAGTATGCCAGGGCAGATGGTAAAGATATAAACATCATAAGGCAGAGAAAGGACTCCTCGGTACAGGAGTGAATTATTCCTATGTCCCTAATTGAAAGAAGATGCCACAATTCATCCAACACCACCGAAGAACCCCACAGTCAGGATACCAGCGCAGGATCCTGCCCCCGAGCTCGGACACTCATTGTTCATCGTTCGGTATTCACCCAGAGTACCCATCGAACGCGACCCACGCGGTCTGCGTGCCCCCTCCGCTATGGAACTTCGCGTTGCTGTTCTTGTCCTCCGTACCGTACGTGAGCACCGTAGTCGCAGTCACGTCCTTGCCAGACACGACGTCGACCTTGACCTGGAACTGCGTACATTGTCAGCATCGTCAGAAAGCTATATCATTGGATTCAAGGGAAGGAGAAGGGAAAGGGAAGGGGAAAGCGGCTACTGTAGGGGATGGAGAAAGAAAGGAAAGCAACTCACGGTCTCGCCCTCCTTGAGCAGCTGGAACTGCGAGAGGTCAATCGTGTGCTCCTTCCGGGTAGGATAGGATGGCCCGAGGCGGTCGCTCGTGATACCCCTGTACACGATGCGGACGTACGCGGTGTACCCGCCAGTGTTGTGCAAGGTGATCAGTTGGACCTACGCACGACAGATACGAGGTGAGGAGCAGTCTGCTGCGCGGAGGAGGTGCGGAGACGTACGGCCTGTCCTTGGGGATCGTCGTCAGTGCGATCATCTTCTTCGCTGTCCTTGTCTTTGTCGCATTTCGCCTCTGCGGCGGAGAGGTAGTCGGCCAGCTGGTTGCTGTTCGAAGCGATCTCGGTCAGCACACAACCTCTGCATGGGAGAGCGAGCAACGCACTAATAACCCTCGATAGCCTTCCACGCGCCCACGCTCTGCATCGCGACGGGCAGGGATGGCTGCGCAAAGGTGTCGACCACGTCCGGGGCGTTGTAGCCTTCGCTGAGCTCGACGTGGTTATCGCCTGGGAGGGCAACCTGAGCCGGGCTGGCGAGTGCGACCATGCTTGTAATCTACGTGCGCAAGGTTGGGGTGAGTAATAATTCGATTAGGGATGCGAGACTAAGGACGAACCGCAGCGACGATGAGCGAGGTAAATATGAACTTCATGTTGGTTCAGTGGTAGAGATGTCTTGCTAAAGTTGAAAACTCGAGAACTGTTGACTGTCGATACAGACCTGGACCTCGTAGTATTTATACCCTCGAGCACTTCACCTCCCTCAGCCATCCCAGACGAAAATGACACCAAAATGCCAGTGTCTTGCACCAACAGACCGGCACGAGCACAACGCAAACGCGGTACTGAACATCCGAGCCCCGACTCATGACAAACCGACATGCCTCGGATTTAGAGAAATCCGTCAGAAAAGGCTTCCGACCGGTTTCACATACGGCACGTCTCCGCATTGTGAGGACACCATCACGGCTTCGAGTTGAATGCGCTATATTGGAATTGCCTAACGAGCGTCTGGGAACGATGCCACGTGAGGTCCTCTTTAGACAGTTCAATGATAGGCGAAACAACGTAGGGCGGCTATTGGGAGTTCTGCGAGCAGCAGGTGTGTCCTGAGAAATCAGATGATGTATGTCGATATGATCTCAAGGCGAAAGGACCGTCTGGAGACGCCAGTCAAGCAGATCACTGCAGCCACTGGCAGCTGGGTATTCTTCAAAATAGGTTAGTAGATGTCGAGCGGAATTTGTGCGACGTGCTCGTACCGGGGTGTGCCTCGATTCGCTTCTAGGACCTTAAGCAGCGAAATGGGAGGGCGCCGGCGCCGGCGTTCCTAGAGTTCGAAAAGAGATTCAGTTTCGCAGGACGCGCCAGGTACGCGATTTCTCGAGTGAGCTCAATGAGGTGGCAAGCAGCACCGCCGAGGATAGATTGAAGAGGCCAAAGGGTAGTATTAATACCGAGAAATCGCTTTCATGAGGAGAAGGACAAGAGAGAACGCCGTGGTCGACATCAAGAGTCACTTCGTTGGCGCGCCGCGGGACGCGACGCTGCGGCAATCGCCGGCCGTGCTTCCTGCCGAACCTCCAGAAGACCACTCTCAGGGTGTGGTACATATTCTTGCTGAGCACAGTCCATTTGGTCCAAGGGAAAACCACAAACATGACCGAAAAGGATATACTTACAGTGTATGCAGTACCGACGAGTCGCTGCCGACCCGCGAACGATCTCACGGAGCTGCCTACGCGTATACTCAAGAAGAACCCTATAAATCATAATTGTATTCCCAAAAATAACCTGTACAACCGACCAAGGAAAACAGATTGGTACCCCGAGACGGATACATAGTCCAAGAAAGTGTCCATGCCGCCGCCCGCTCAGCATCCGCTATACCCATCAAACGCAATGAACGCATTGCCAACCCCGCCTCCGCTATGGAAATCGGCCGTGCAATCCGGGTTCTCCGAGCTGTACGTGAGGATCGTGTTCGAGATCTTGTCCTTGCCAGACACGACGTCCAGCTTCACCTGGAACTACGCCATAGTCAGCATCGACGTCCATAACTCATGATCCCACCGAGAAACGGTAGGTGACCATGTAAAAGAACAGATGATCGCAGACATACACTCTCGCCTTCGGTAAGCAGGTCGTAGTCGGTGAGGTTGACGGTATGCGAGGATCCACCAGTGATAGAGCTGCCAAGCCGGTCGCTCGTGGTGCCATCGTAAATAACACGGACGTACGCCGAGTACCAGCCACTGTTGTGCAGCTTGACCTGTGCGACCTGCGGATAATCCACGTCACACGCGAAAATATAATGAGTCTTGTAGAGACTCAGAAGTAGAGACGGGAGACCCACCGGTGTGTCCTCAGGCTCGAAGCCGCCCGTGTACCTATACATAGTAAGCGAGGCGATGCCGCCGCATATCTGCGCGCTGTTTCCGGCGCACGGGATATTGCACTTGCTCGATTTCGTAGGGGCTGCGAACCTGTCGAGCTCGTTGTGGCAGACTGTCACACATACGCATGAGCCCGCGTCACGAAAACGGGAGTCAGAACAAGGAAAGACGAACAGCACCCGCCGCCGTATTCGAGCCCGGCGTACGTGAACCCCGATTCGAAGCACGCGCTGGTGCACGACTCGACGGTGGCTTCGTCAGCGTCCATCTGGGCGGAGAGCGCGTGCTGGATCACCGAGTCGCTATATGTTTCTCGCCGTTAGCACTCCATAAGCCCAACGCGCGCTCAAGGAGTCATACCTGTAGCATCCGAGAGCCTTCCATGCGCCGACCCTCTGCACCTGCTTGGCCGCGCCAGGTGCGGGGCTAGAGAGCGCGAGATTCTGTTCGCTGTCGTAATCGCCTTGAGCGCAGAACGCGAGGCGGCTGTCGGATCTGACTGCCTTGCCGAGCGCGACGATGCTCATCGTCTGCAGCAGATATGAGTGTAAGAAACCGCGGGCAGCAAATGTGCGGGCGCACGGGACATCGACATACCGTAGCGATGAGAAGAGAGGTAAAGATGGTCTTCATATCGGAAACTGCTGGATGGCGGAGATGACTTCGCAGAGCTGAGAACCTACGAGCTGCTGGTTGTCGCTGCATGCTCAAGCCCTTCGCCATTTATACCTCGTTGGCCGCACCTCTCTTTGGACTGTCCATAATCCCCTAATAATGTAGGGATGCGGAATTCGTACACGCCGGTCGTCCATAACGAGAACACCTGTTGAGCGGTCTAGAGTTTGAGCACAGATGCCAACATGAACGCATGGAGATTCGGGGGCTAGCACGAGCGACGAAGAAATGCACCCTGCCGATGTCAGGCAGCTGGCGATGATATGCAAGTGTCAACTGAAGGCGCGCGACTACACCTAAGTAAGTCTCGAGGCTATTGACTGGTGCAATGACGAGCGTCTGCTCGTTATGACATGTGAGTCTGTTTGTGTGCACTTCGCGAATGAAACAGGGCGAGGGCGGCTATTCTGATGTCGGAGGTTGACCGGCGACATTTCAGAAATGGAGAACTCAGACGAGGTGAATCCTTGGTTAAAGGGGGATGGAATGACATAGAGGGGCTTCTGGAGGCGTGAACAAGGCCGAGATATCATCTCTGTGGTACGGAACATTGTACACATACGTACCTCGCACACATGACTTAGCTGAGAGTCGTATGGCGTTCGGAATTACTCAGTGACCAGCTTTCATATGATGTCCTGGTTCCGCTTCATAGATATCATACGGAACATTCAAAAGCATCGTGCTTGACCTATAGAGTTAGATGAGAGACACACAATCCTGTAACACATGATCGTGAACATACCGGATAGTACTCGGACTAAGTACTCATTCCTTGACCGCCTACGCGCTGTCTGTTGTTGGCAATTGCGACTGACAGGCTCACTGCAGCGCCGAAGCTAACTCAGAACGAGATTCAGGCTGTGTACTATGAGAGCACGATGCTTTGAGAGGTTTGTTCGGGTGAAAAAGGTGTGGAACTAGAGGTGATACTGCTGTAAACGCCTTGTAAGAGTGAAGCAAGGGAATGCTTACCATCTGATTTCAACTTGAAGCGCCCACGGATATTGCCGAGTGGTGCTTCGATCATAAGTACAATGGGCGCCTAACAGTGACATTGTGGACGGCGACAACCCTCAGGAGGTACCCTCAGGACTTCGACTCTCCTCTTCAGCTCTCGTTACTTGAATAAAGGCAGAATAACTATAACAGAAATGCATGCTATCCGAACAAGGTGCTTCATCACTACTGAAATATCTCCTCATTTTTTTTTCTACGAGTGCTTTGCTCTGCCTAACTCGACAGCAAAGCGGCCAGTCATGCAAGTTGAGGTTAAGCACAACAATGGCAAGGCAAAAGCATTGCCGCGTGTCTCATCAACGCGTTGACCTCCGCGTGCTTTGCTGAGGTTGAATTCTAGGCCCGACTCGGACCCATTGTCCTCCCGGCTATATAGCGGTTGCACCTCACTCCGCACTCTCACTTCCCTCTTGCTTCCTGCCACATCGTAACACCCCAATTCAACCTTTCAGACCCATCTCAGACGTCCAACATGGTCATTCACAAGCTCTTTCTAGACGAAGACGGATTAGACGTCCTCTCCGATGACTGCCTGAAGGCCATAGGTGCCGCCGTAAGTCGCCTCCCTCCTCCCCCGCAGGCCTTCTCTGACTCTTGAGCGGTCTCCAGGCGTGCAACCTCCCACAAAATGCGTCCATTATGGGCATCAAGATCGTCCTGCTCGCTCGTTTCCCAGAAGGTGTCCCGTACGTCCTCCCCACCCCTTCCCAGCCCCGTCCCAAATGCCAACCAACCTCCCAGCGTCCTCGCAACCAAAAAGGAAGTCGACGAGAACACCGACGTGATCTTCTCCAATCACACAGCCCAAGCCCCCACATCCAAGACGCCTAAGCTCACGCGCAAGGCTCAGCTCTCCGGGCTCGTGACCCCCAGCCCGACTCCCCCCCGGCCCATCAGGATCCTCCCGCAAACTCGCCCGCGGCGCGGGCCCGCCGCGATCCCGCCCATCCCGCCCATGGTCTACCCCGTCCCGCCGGAGTCCCCGGGCGTGCGACCGCGTACCTATTTCTGGGGTCCGCCGCGACCGCCGCCGACGTTGTCCCCGCTGCACTGGACGCCCGAGGCGCCGTTCCCGATCCCCGCGCAGTACGTCGACAAGCTCACGAAGCTGCACGCGCTGCGCGACGAGGCGCAGGAGCTGAGGCTGCATAACGCGGGCTTGCGGAGGCAGCTCGGCGCGGAGAGGAAGATACGGCTGTATGTCGAGGGCCTGCTGCACCCGAAGAAGGAGGGGATCCCGGAGTATGCCAGGTGCGTCGCATGTCCAGCTGTGTCCACGCTGCTGCTCATACTTATATTTTTCTTTGTCCCCCAGGGAGGCCCGCCTTGCAAATCGCAAGCGCCAACGCAAGGATGACGATCAGGAAGGCGCCGGAGACGCGTCGACCAGCGCGCAGCCCCCGCGCAAGCGTCAACGCGAAGACGTGGAGGAGTACGACGACGTCGACCCGCGCGACGTGCACTACGAGGCCGAGCGCGCCGCGAAGCGCAAGCGCGACGCGTTCTCAGACCAGCCTAGCACTTCTTCGGAAGCCCCGCCGCGCGCGCCCAAGCGCGTGCGTTTCGCCGTCGAGGACGACCGACCAGAGCGGTCCTACCAGCACCCCGCGCGCATAAGTAGCTCGTTGCCACTGGAATCGGACCTCACCGAGGAGGACAAGGCGTACGAGGACGCAGAGCGCGCGAAGGACGTCGCGAGCGGGGACCCGCGCGCGGATTACCCCGAGTGGCTCAGGCTCGGGAGCTTCTCTCGTGGGAAGTTTACGCTGGAGGAGCTGGTCGTGGCGAGGGAAGTCAAGGAGTGGGAGGAGAATGAGGCCACGGCGCGGGCGCTGAGCGAGGAGCTCGTGAAGGCGCGGGAGGGGGTCATGCGCGCTTCCACTTCGCGGACGTCGGCATCTGCGTCGGTATGTCCAGCACAGCCGTTGACGTCGGCGTCAACTTTGTCTCCCGAGCAGTCGCAAGGGTCGGTGGCTCCTGAGCAGACGCTGCTGTTTGGGAGTGGGCCGAGCGGCCACGCCCGGCGCTCGCACCAATCGAGCATCTTTTCGACGCCGCTGGTGGTGGACAAGCGTGTCTCCTGGCCCCCAGTGGCTGCATCCAAAGCCTGAATAGTTTCTATTTCTGATCTCTTTCCTCGTCACTCACGACTCAGTGTATCGGTCTCATTTGCATCCATCTCTCATCTACGTATCTCTCTCATCTCCATCTCTATCTCTCTCATCGTTTCTACTATTCTTACATCTATGTTTATGCTCTCACTCACGGACTTCACTCGGACCCTTCGGAGACTACATACTGCGTTATGTACAACCGTATATCGCTACTAGTTTATATGTACTGCTTGTATCGTTGTTGTTGTTATCGTACCTCACGATCTACAATCAGCACTACGTGCACACGCCTTGGAACAGCCTGCGCTGCGGATAACCCTGGTCCCCTCCCCCCTTGGTTCTGGAGGGAGGATAGGATTTTTTCTTGTTTCTTATCAACGCATTTTATATCGTAGCGCCTACACGACGCCGGAACGGTGGACGCGGGATCAAAATCTGCAGTAAACAAACCATCTGCAAAATGACCCAGCTGACGACATAAACGGACTCGGAGGAGGGCGCGGTGAGTCCTCAGGTGGATAGCCTCAAGCGGTGCGGTAAAGGGGGCTACTAGGATTAGAATGTGTGGTCTTCTGGGCCATCACGGGTTGACATCGAGTCAACTAGAACGGGACCAGATTATCTTCGAAATTATGCTTAGAGCAAAGATACTGGATGCACGTTGAGGGGTCGAGTCGTCGAAGCTGGACAATAGGCGCTGTCATACCTTGACGGCCGGCTGAACTTGCTCGATGCAAGCCCTCGCTCGATACAGCGCAGCTCTCGGCCAACGAAAATTGCAAGAGGCACATCCCCGGAGTGATGACTGCGCAAGTCAGCTCGCGTGCTCAAATTCCCCTCACGGAGACCCACCTTTCACAATCTGGCTCTACGCTAGCCTAGAGGCTCAACAACGTTCCTGGGCATTCCATTTCCTGTATTTTTAGAAAGAGAGGTGACGTGTGGATCTACGACAGGAAGTTTTGGTGTAGACTTGGCATTCGGATACTCGAGGTGCACCCCCTGCAATGCAGAGCGGAGGACGGGATACTAGTTCCCGACTCGAGACCGGGTCAGTGTCCAGGACTCGGGAACGCGGCAGGTTCAATGGAATGGAGGGTCAACGACATGCCGAACGCTCGTTGGCAAAGTGCCGCCGGCAGCGGCCCCAGGAACCGTGCGTCCGAGGGCGCGGGGTGCTCGACGAGCGCTCGACAGTCCCTGGACTAAATTCTGGGGAGGAGATCTGCGGGTATGACGTTGTTGCGAAGGTGTGCGGATCCGGATCGACAGCGCTGAGATCCTGGGTTCTGGGCCTAGTCAGTACGGCACTCTTCTTTCTCATCCTTCTGCTGAAGAGGAAGGCAGAATTTAAAGATTTCGTTGATGGTTCGAAGAACGAATGCTGTCACAATCCCATGTTAGATTTGTCAAAAGGTGGCAGAAGCTACTGAAGAATTGCGCGGTGAACGACTCGTGTTTCAAGAACCTGCTGCTACGACGTACCCCGGTATTTCCAGGTACCGTCCCGATGCTTTTCACTAGTAAAATGAACGGAAGAACTGGGGGAGCCCCCTCGGCTTGAACATCGTCGGCGCCGCGTCCGAACGGAGCAAACAGACATAAACATCGAGCGGCACGAGCCGGCTGCTTCCGGCTCAACCTGGCGCAGTGTCTTTGTAGCGTGCTGTGCGCACCCCAAGAATTCTTCCTTCTCAATTTCTTTGCAGTCGTCCTCATGCTCGACACAGACACTCCTCATTGCACAAGGATCTTTTTATTCCTCTTCTCTTGGGTGCAGCTTGGCTTGCTATTGTGCGAACGTCTCTCTCGTTACCGTGGACCGCAGCTGAGCGAGTCCTATGACGTTCCTTTTCTATTCTCGCAGACGATCACCGCGGATGTTGCTACGAGCGTGAAACGCACCCTTTCCAGTCTCTAGCTCGTTGCGAGCCTTGTTCAATGGTTGCTCGGCCCCGAGCGGTCTCAGGCTGAGGCACACGGTAGGTCCAGCACGTCCATTTACTTCCGCGCAATTTGCATTTCGTCCAGAGCTCAGCCAGCGGCCCCGGCGCACAAAAGGCAACCTGTTTCATCCTCAATTTTCAGGGTGGCATTCCTCGAAGGCGGGCGTCCCGCCGCGCTCCCCAGTTTGGACGGCGATGCCGGCATGGCGCGCTGCTCGGGCATCCCCTCGGTGGTGGCGCCGGTCCTGGCGTTGCCGATTCTTTTTGTTTTCTGCTCAATTTCTGGGGTTTCTCGACGGCTTTGTCAGGACTCACTCGGTTCTCGGACTTCGCCCTTGTCCGTTCGAGACCGTCTCACCCTTGTCCCGCGGCCTCTGCGCCAGCGCGCGCGCTCAGCCTCTACGCCAGAACAATGGCAAACGAGGGTGCGAAGTTTTGCTGCCTGCGACGAAGGCGGCTTTTGCGCGAGCGAGCGCGCCGGGCTTCGCGTATAAAAGCAGGCCTGCGTCCATCCTGACTTCTCCAGTTCCCGACCTCGCAGTCAGCCACTTAATTCCACCCGTCGCACCCTTCGCTTGACACCGTCACTCGCTTTCATCTCGCCAAGATGTTCCGCTCTACTCTCGCTCTCCTCTTCCTCACGCTCTTTGCGAGCGTCCTCACCGTCCTCGGCGGACCCATCGAAAAACGCAACAGCGGCCGCGTACGTCCTCCTTCCTTCTCTTCGCGTGGTAGACTTGGTTCCTAACGCGTCTTCGTTTGCGTTCTGCAGGGCACCTACTACGCCGTCGGTCTCGGCGCCTGCGGTGTCACGAACAATGACAACCAGGCCATCGTTGCCCTCAACACCGCAGACTACGCCGGCGGAGCGCACTGCGGTCAGACCATCTCCATCACTGCGAACGGCAAGACGCACTCCGCCCAGGTCATGGATCTGTGCCCTGGCTGCGCTCCTGGTGGCATTGGTAAGCCTCCTCCCTCCCCCTCCCTCCCCTCGACCACGACGCTCATCGCCACCCTTTCCTTCAATAGACATGAGCCCCTCGCTCTTCGAGTCCTTCGCGTCGCTCGACGTCGGTGTCCTCCAGGTCCAGTGGTCCTTCGCATAGACGCCCAGCGCGTCGTGCGCCCTATATCCTCCGCTTCGGCTCGGATTTGGATACTACTGCCGGTCCCGTATTATTACCGCCCTTGTGTTGCTGGCGCGCAGGGCGGGGACGCCGCAGTTATAATATTACCCGCTAGACTATGTAGCATTAGCCTACACCCCACGCTGTATCATCTAGACGATGGTGTTTTGATAGACGATTTTGAAAGTCTTTTGGTGTGATCTGAGGCCTTGGGCGGCGAGCTTGGTCGAGCTTGGTCGCCGTGCAGCACGACGCGTTGGTCGCCGCGATTGCTCACCACGACGCATCGGTCACCGTGACTGTTCCCCGCGGCGGCCTACTGCGTCTTCCGCTCGCTGATAGTCATGGCGTACGCGCGCGTCGCGTCGTTTAAGTCCTTGAACTGCAGCAGCTTGAGCTCTTTCCTTACGAATCACACAATGAGAATCGATGAGACGCCAGCCGCACAACAGAATCAATTCGACGACGCGCGCGAGAATGCAGGTAGCAAGTAGTAACACAAAGCACAGAACAGAAACAGCAAGCAACGCGGGCAAGTAAGTAATACAAGCACAACACACAACAATGAGATGCCAACAATATACAATGAAGACACCGAGGCAATGACGAGACGACGAGACGAGACGAGAGCACAGATCAGAACGAGACGACGAGGCGCGAGAACGAGAACGAAGCGCGAGAACGAGACACGAGACACGAGAACGAGACGGGACAGCTAGAACTAAGAACCGAAAACTAACAGCTAAAAGCACATCAGCAGAACAAAGAGCTATGTGGGACAATGCAACGGGAAAATAAATGAACAAAATAAGAACAAAGCGATGTGGTCGTCGTTGCCGACGACCACGACGATGAGGCTGGGGGAGCGGGCGCGGGCGCCGACGCGCTCACTGCCTCCACTTCCGGCACGCGGCCTCCCTGGCAGCGCGCGGCGGGAGCGTGCGCGTCTTGGCCTTGACGGGCGCGGGCGCGGGCTCGAAGCGCACCCTCTTGGCGGGCGACGGCCCCGCGTCGTCCTCTGCGGCGGCGCGCGGCGGCGTCCGTTGCGCCCTGGTCGCGGCGCGGCGGCTCGGGGCGCGGGAGGGAGTGGCGGGGTAGGCGGCGGCGGGGGTGGCGAGTGCGCTCGCGCGCGACGCCTCCAGGGAGAGCGCCTTGGTGCGCGCGACCACGTCGTCGATCGACGACGTGCCGCGGTCCTCGATGGACAGCGTGGCGAGGCGGGCGGCGAGGCTCTCCACCACCGGGTCGCGCTCCCTCTTCATCGGCGTCTCCGAGTCGACGGCGATGATGCGCATGCGCTTCGCGCGCTGCGGCATGGGGCGCACGGGCCGCGCGTTGCGGTCCGGCTGAGGAGCCCGTGTGGGCTCCTCCTCCCGCTCCTCCTCCCTGTGGGCGCGTTTGCGCGACAGACCGGGCTCCCTGTATATGCAAAAAGCGAAATGAGAAATGAGATTAGAAAGCAAAAGCCGTTGTGGTTTACGCACATGATTGACATGGAGTTGAGCATGTGGCGCCGCATTTGCAGCAGCGCCACAGTGGTGGGGTAGACAGCGCAGGGCTGCTGGATGACGATGGGCTGCTCCTGGGGAGCGGGGGTCTGTGGGTACGGGCACTTGGTGCCCAGAGTGGCCTCAAGGAAGGCCACTGTGAAACAACGAAACCAGTCAGACGTGCAAGAGCTGCAGAACGGTGAAGCTACTTACGGACCTCAGCCTCGGAGACCTTTCGACGGGTCTCCGTGGGCTGACTGGGTGGCGGCGCCGTCGTGGCCCGCCTCGTCCGAGGCCGGGGGATGTCCCGGCCGCGCATGCTCTTTAAGGCGAGCGCACTGGGTCATAGCTAAGGTGAGCCATGCCTAAGAAGTATGTGTTAAGAGGACGTACCGTACGCTGCCCGGGCAATGGTGTTGCAGCATTGCTGATCTCACTTTGGCTGCAGTCTTCTTCGTGATCGTTTGATCTCCCTGAAGGTTAGTCACGGTCAGCGATTACTATGTCTTTGGGAGCTTCGCCACACGCCAGCCGACACACGACTTACGGTCGCCATCTTTCGGAGCTTGTTGAAACTGGCTTGCTTTGACTCGCTGACGCTTGCTGCCGTCTTCTTGCACATCATCTTGAGGATTTGAGAGGGATAGAAGGCTTCGAGTGTGTAGGACGATGTGGTGGGAGGATAAAGAGGTGCGGAGATTCAAACCGGGAGCCCTTGTACTTATAATCAAGCCTTGGCCCTGTGGCGGAGGAGAGACAATAAGCAAGGAGCACCTAATCCGGACTCGGCATGCGCTATCAAGACCGCAAGACCGCATCCATCCAACGTGACCGCAAAGCCTTCGGATATCGCGAGAGATAGTCGCGACCCTAGGCCTCCCCATCACAAAGCCTTAACCGCAATAAGGCCAGAACAAAAAAACAAGGGTCAGGGGGAAGGGCGAGAGCAACCGCGTGATAATTGGAGGATAAATTGATCAAATGGAAGTCCAGCGCTCGTCGCGTGGTCCGGTGGGGAATTTCACCTGGGGTATTGCGAGCACGGTCGTCAGAGATGTACGGGCGAGCAAGCGTGAGTCGTTCAGGTGCGCAACGATTGTTGTACGCTACTTGAGGGGAAGAGGATGAGTAGGCTGTCAAGGGATCGCCGGTATTCGGGCAGAGATTCTATCGCGGTTGAAGAAGCGCCGAACGGAAGCGCCGGCTCTTGCATACTATGCTGTACCCTGAAATGGAACGCCGCGGGCTAGAAGTGGAACATGGCTTTGTGGTAGCCGCTACTGCAACAAAAACTAGCTCATCAGAAAGCCATCTGTTCCCTGTTTCTGTCTATGAGAGTACAAATTTTTCTATGCATGTCTGATTCTGCCAGAGAGATGCCGGCGACGAAGGTTTTCCTCCTGCGACGAGGAGTGGAACAGTCACAATCAGTCACGGTTAGTCAGCGGGTTTCAGAGTCAGCTATGCGGTGAGCCAGGGAGAGTCGCAGTTTGCCGGTCGGACTTTGAAGCACAAGAGTCACGCACAGACTCCTCGGAGTGTAATCTCTTTCTTTCAAGAGAACAGACGATGCTATCCTTTAGAAATATAGAGGGAAGGCAGAGAAGAGGTAAAGAAATGCTCCCACATTTTTTCAGATATTTAGCTATCTTACTCGTCTCAGCCCTGAGCGTTCCATTTCATCCATCACAAAACTTGCACACTGTTCGATTTTTCATGCTCGTAAATTGCCTTCTTCCCTCTCAATATCTTAGACGTGTATTCACTGCATAGAGAACTACGCGAGATTAAATTTACTAGGCAGTAGAGTGTGTGAGGAAAGAGCAGTGAGTGCATTTATGCGTCTGTTCCATTACTAGCCCGCGTTCCATTTCGGGGTACAGCATAGTACGGTGCGACCTTCTGGACGGTCTCATAGCACGTGTAAAGAACAAGAGAATCTATATAGAGATAATCAGAACAATGTGGTGCATAAGACAAACGATCTTCTCAAACCTCCGAGCGTGACCTAGCAAATGCCTTGACTTCATGGTGTGTAAACCTCTCGGTGTAAAGTTTTTCCAATGCTCGCCTTCCACCCCCAGCATATCAGGTGAATCTTGGATGATATTGACAGCTACTATAACGGCTTCGCGGATCCAAAAGAAGTGTATCTGAGGAGAAAAAGATTCAGAAACAACTAGGGCACCACAGCGTACCGAAAAGATTCTCCAGCTGCTTCATGGCGCCATGGATCACCAGGGCTTCTTCAAGTCACCTGGCATGCTCTACTCAGACCATCAATGATTGAAGAATGTCTCGTAGATTTCATAGGGTCTGTTTGGAAACAGATGCACTCGCAGAAATCTGTACATGTTCACCGGCTTTTCTACGGATTAAATCATCCTTCTGTCTAGAATGATGAGTATAGTTGGTCCACATGGAAGGAAGGAAGTTGAAACATACTTTTTGTGATCTTCCGAACGACATGTAGCCATGAAGTCGCTTCAGCTGCATCGACGTCCTAAGGAGATCTCGCTGGCAGCAAAAAGACTGGTAAGCGCCCATAAGATGAGCGAACATCGCCGATCTTATCTTATCTGTCCGCAGCAAGGCCCCGGAATAACTGACTCGACGCATCCCCTGCTCATCCCAACGCCGACAATCGATATGGCCTTGATACTGAAGCCACTAGACTTCCTCGAACCATTTCATTCGTTCAGAATACCCGCTAATCTCACAGGACCATGTCTGCATACGGTGCAATAACCCGCAAGAACGCTGACACACAGCTGCAGACAACGCTCTGGCAGCTTCCCTCTCCTGCACCAGGCAAACCAGCCTCGCCATTCTCGTATCTCACAATCCACCATCTCACTCGTGACACGGCCGCGAAACTCGAGGGTCTTCTCGAATATACGCACGTCGTGTTCGCAGACGAGATCGCACGTGGCACGACGTATCCCCAAGAGCAACTCGCCGGTGAGTACGCGCGCGAGACGTTCGAGGCGTATTTCTGGGCGGCGGACGTGTTCGTCGCTTTGGGCGGGACGGGAGATATGTCTTCTGATAAGTTGACGGTGGATGAGGGCGTCAAGCGCGTTGAACTAGACGTCGAGGGTGCGCGCGCTGGACGGACATGGGAGGACTGTCTTGTGGGGTTCTATTATGTCAAGCCAAATTATCCTGGGCGATCATCTCATGTATGAGCGTGCATCATATTTCTCCGAGCCAGCCCTGATTTCTAGATCCATTGACTGGTCTTGATGTTACAGATTTGCAACGCGGGCTTCGTCGTGCCTCCTCCGCATCGTCAATATGGCTACGGCAAGACCCTTGGGCAATCGTATCTGCACTATGGGCCATCGCTCGGCTACAAGGCCAGTGTCTTTAACCTTGTGTACGCCAACAACGTTGGCAGCATGAAGTAAGTACATCGCCGCCTCCACCCCATCGATACATATACAACCCCCATTATTTTTTCCACTCCGACATCAACAACTCAGTCATTTCCAACAATCCCTCGACACGTCACTCATGTCCGATTATCCCAAAATTCCGCATACTCGATCCTAGTTCCTAGTCGGGCATCGTGTTCACCTCATGTTTCCTCGTATCACCCGCTCGACTCCAAATTTGATTCCGGCTGGCTTTGAGAATTACGCTAACGTTCGTGTTGGTGCATAGGATCTGGGACTCGCTCGGATTCACGCGCACCGGACTCATTCCCCGTGCGGGACGTCTGCGTCGTGTCGATGGCGGTGAAGAATGGGTGGATGCGATCGTGTACTACCGCAGCTTGGTGTCGGAGGAATTTTGGGCACAGCCCATCAGCAGCAGCTGATGTGCGATGTGTCGGTCGACACCCATGGGCGTACTGGACGAGGCAAGGTGCCTGTATATGTCGAATCGAGTGCGTTTGAGCTGACTGTCTTGTACAGCGTGATACAAGGGACTAGCCTCAGTCGGTGTACAGAGTTGCGAATATCGAACCCTTAGCGGCAAGCAATTATGCGTCATGCCGTGGCCGCGCGTTGCATTACCGTGACTGCGCAGCTGCTGAAGCTGATAGATACGCGCTACTAGTTCTCCGTCTTCGATGAAGAACTGAGCGCTCAGCACAGCTGCCTACTTCACCGGGTGTCTCACCTGCCATCGCCAGTGAGGCCCTGACATTCCTGGGCATCGGCTTTATGTGCTTCTTCTCTTTCCCCAGCTGTCCTTCCAGCGCTGTGGCTGCGCCCTTCTTGAAGAGAGGGTTGAAGGCATTTTGACCATGACTGAATACTTATTTCGATGATATTCGAGTTCAGGATCTGACGAGAAATTCAAGCGTGTAATATTGTTGTGCTACTTAGGAAATTCTAAGTGGCAGTCATTCTACGCCATGGAGGATTTTCGACCTTGTTTCTTGTCATCTTGGTCCCTACATAGGTCACTGGTCCCTGAGTCGCGTTGACAGTTGCCCGCATCCATTTGCCGACCGCACGTATTTCCTGGACGAAGACATGGCTAAAGTGAGCCCATTTGGTGTTTTGTATCGCATTACTCTCGTTCGCTTAGGAGGTCCTAGGTGCCAGTGACGATCACGCCGGTCTCCAGCACCTCTCAATGTGCCAGCTATAGTCTGAAACGGAGACTTTATCCAGATACAGAATGCTTCGGCGGACAAGAGCGGAAGGATTCCAGAAATGCAATATTGCATCCTCTGCGTCGGGCGGAACCAGCGATTCTCGTTTCCCTGTCTCAATTCTAGCTTTTGCACTGGTTGCTGATCTCTTGTTCGTAGTCTCCGGACACCCTGACTCGGTGCCCAAGTCTACGCGCCTGGCAATCCTGTGTAAGATTCCGAAGAGCGCCGTTACGTTCATCGTACCGTTCGGCGTCGATTCGAAATCTCTCAAAGAGGACAATTCCATGCCTTATCGAATGAAGGCGGCAAGAACACAATCCGCGACCATTTTCTGACGGATCACGAGCACTAATGTTCTGTAAGCTGGTCCACCGCGCCTTCCTCGCAGCCTGATTGCTCACTCTTTTCGTGGTCGCTGCGTAGGGGTCGTGTCTCAAGTATTCTGGTACTTCTCCAACCGCAGAGAGACCATTGATCCCATATGTGGAAACAATGGGCTATGAGGGATCGAAGGCGTCTGGTAACCCGCAGCGTGCACTTGACCCCCTTCGAAGGTGACATCTTGTCAGGAGGTCCTCGTCTAGTCCCGAGCCATGGCATCTCCAGGGTCGTGGATTCTATTCTCAACTTTCTCGAGTAAGGAGATCCTGCGGTCCCCCTGCTATACTAGCTTCCGCAATTGCATATGAATGGGCGCAAGATCGCCCTCTAAATATTCACTGCACCTCGGCTTTTCGGCCCTTTTAGGTTCAGACTCGTCCGATGCGCAGCTCACGTTGTCATCCAATTTCTCCGGAGCCGGTCGACCTGGGCGGTGTCCGTGGGCGTAGCAGGCCTCGAGGCGACGTTGTACGTGAAGATGTTGGCAGGCTCCAGCTCACGCTACTCACTGAGAATTCACAGCTCTTCCAGCAGATCACGCGTTGTGAGAACATCATAGATAATACTCGGGGAATGGTGCGCATGCGATTGTAACTATTCAAGGTGAGCTATGTTGAACCCTGTTGCCCTCATCGCTAGCTCATCTCATCTGAGACTCACTAGCGGCTCGATCGTGCCATGCATATGCGAACCAGCATCAAAACGTTCGAACCCTCCCTATCGTCACTGACGATCCTCCAGCGAGCAGCTCCTAGATCTGTAAATTTGGTCGACTCGGGGACGATACGGGTCTGCCAAGGCGAGATGCTTCAAGACGCCGTGTACGGGCCCGTCTAAGCCACGCATCTACAAGGCTAAAGTTTCAACTCAGCACCCAGAGGACATTTTTCTTCTCAATCCGTCGAGTAACGACTAGGATACGTTCCCGAGCGGCGGGCGGGCGCCTCGCGCCGCCGTGCCCCCGACTCGTGACCCGTATTTGGCTCTCAGCGAACCTCATCGCGCAGCGTGCATCTCTATCTCATGGGAAATCGATATGCGCGACGCCTTTGGGACTCGACCGAGTATGTCTTATCCTGCTATCCTGTTGCCTTGCGCCCTCGAGTCTTATCCTGCTGACTGACACACGTGCGCTCGAAGGCGAACACGAAGGCCTTCCGTCTATCATCGGCTCATGGCGCAAGCTTATCCGCGTAAGCTGCCATGTCCTGGAGACGTCGAACATCGATGCCTCGTCTTCTCTGCAACGAGTTTCGCTTCCCACCTAACGGACGGACTTCGTCGCCGGTGTCGATAAATTCCGTGAATCGTTTGCCCACGGTACGTTGCTCCGGTACCACCCTGCATATGTGACTCGTCGATGGCCGGGCGATATGCTGAGTAAACTGCAAGCCCGCACGTCCGACAGACTCAGCTACTGCTGGGTTTGTAATGTCTCATTCCCTTGCTAGGTCAATGTTTATGGCATGTTTCCGTACACGCCCCTTCAGGTCTTATTTCGCGTGGCCCAATCGCGTTTGAGATGTACGTTGTCGCAGCGTTCCCAGCGACTTCGACTGGGCCGGACGGTACATGCTTCTCTCTTTCCTGCTCTGACAGTGACGTGGCGGCAGAGAACATGCCAGCATATATATGCTGACCGGCTGTGCAGACACATTCAGGTTACTAGGTACGGTAATGCGGCTATTGAGACGGAATGGGAGCATCTGACCCGCGTGCAGGGGCCCGCAAACCCACTCCCATATGCATAAATAACGCCGCACACCATAATCTGACATGCTGCATGACCTAGATTAGGACATACGCCTCGTTTGTTCCTGCAGTTTGATACATACTACGTCATTCCATCTCGAACAACATAGAAAGGTCAAGCACCGGCCTTCATTCGACAGCGAATGGGATGACAGCGAGCATACGAACACGAAAGCAGTGCAGCAGGAGCAAACGGCTCTCCGAGTCGTGCCACGGCGGTCATCGCGCCACAGGACCCGAGGTACAAACAGCACCATGGGTGGAACAGTGTAGGTGGCGCCGAGCCATTGAATGTGGTGCGATGACGAGGGGTCGAGATCCTGCGTTGGTCACGGTCGCCACCGCTTCTGCCGCGGGAGCTCGAGGTGGATGTGCGGCGCCGATGTCGACGTCGAAGTCCTGGATCAACGCCACGATGGGCCAAAACCATGCATCATGACGCGGACGCCAATTCCGCCACTGGCGCACAGGGCAAGGGTTGTATGAGAACTGCCCGGGCAGTTCTCGGAGTCCGAGCGTCGTATCCGTG
The DNA here is from genome assembly GCA_002286715.1 of Dentipellis sp. KUC8613. Lineage (NCBI taxonomy): Eukaryota > Fungi > Basidiomycota > Agaricomycetes > Russulales > Hericiaceae > Dentipellis > Dentipellis sp. KUC8613. Next base: position 536,295 of record NSJX01000009.1, on the reverse strand, counting down.
GCTGTATCCGTCTGCAGGCACTGACGAGGTCCATGGTGTCGAATCCACTGCCCACGCCCTCGTGACTGCGACTCAATCGAGTTCCAAACCCACCAGCCCAGATCCCGATCGAGCATCGGGGCCCTCGACCCTACGCCTATAACACGAGTTGCATATGTGCGCAGTGATGGAGTGAATTGGAGCGTTGGATGGGGATGGGTTTGTTAGCCTTCTGCAGTGCCGAGGAGACATACCACAATGGAATATCCTGAATAGAACACAACGATGCGTGATCGACGATCGCGATGTGCAGAACGTTGCTGGCTCGGGGACAATCGAGTATCTGACGGCCATAGAACGTAGGAGACGAAGCAGGGCTCCTTCGCAACCCTAATGGCATCTGTAAGGATGGTCGAGATGTCCAAGAAAGGGAACTAGGGTCGTTGGGGTGCCGGCTCGGGAACTGTTAGATAGAGTGAGAGGCGGAATCTGGAAAGTACAGAAGCTAGGCCTCAAGTTTTCGGGAATCGGGAGGCACAAAACTAGGGCGCCTTCGTGTCTTCATTGTCCGACCTAAAGAGGGATGCGGTAGCAGGGGGTGCTGACTCGGGAACAGACGAGGACAGGTAGGTGGCACAGGCGCGGACGGTGGTGCAAGCAGAGGTATAGATGGAGGCAGTTGGCCTAAGAACGATAGACGACGAGGTCACAGTACCTTTTAGCCAAAGCAAGAGCAGGCACGACACGTTAGCATGCTCAATCTGGAATAGGCAGCGGTCCGACATCATCCTAGGAAATCGAAGCACAGGTGGCATGGGAGTACGTAGTGTCGTTTCTGACCGTGCTACGGAGCTCCAGCCCGGATAGCAGTTGAATCACCTGAGGGTAGATGATAGTGGTCGATGTGGTCCTACGCACCTTTCCGCTGATTTTGGTGTCCTCTTGTTCGGCCGCCCATTATTGTGGTGCTGTGAGATGGGCAAGCGTTATTTGATGGCGAGTACAGGAGATGGTAGTTCCGAGTCATAGGTATCCTGTATTCCAATGTTCCTACGTTCCACGTGCCAAGATGTCTGAGGAGCATATGATATGTAGGTCAAATACATTCGTACCTCAAGACCGAGGAAGAGTCGGAGATTTGTTCAACGTTGAGTAAGTCGGGCGACTCGTCGTACACGGGGCAGCACGCTGCTAAGTGCACGCGAAGGATGCCACGCGTAGTCTGGAGTATCTATAACCACAAAAATGCGCGACTTCAACAAATACGTTCTTGGTATCACTGGTAGCTACGTACCTTCCGCACAACCCAGCAATCATATCGCGGGTAACTCGGTTATACATCCCCGTAGCTTGTTATGGACTTTGCGTATAGAAATGCGGGATTTCAAGGCTCAAAATGCCATATCTACATCCGTCTGGATAGATCGACGCATGCCCTGCTGTGCAGAGGCCCGACAAACACAGCGGTTCACGAAAAGCAGACTAAACGGGGAAATCTGCAAGCGCGCTGCACCATCGACATCGACATCTGCATCCCTGCTTGACCGCCCTGGCCTCAGACTGATGGCTCGGGGACAAACTAGGAGAGATGACGGCGAACTAGGAAGAACGGGGAGGTATTCTTCCACGAGAGAACGTTTCCGTCTGCGAAAGTGGCCGACAGGACAACTGGCACGCTCGTCCAAGGAAAGCGAAAGAAGGCATCGGATTCAGATTTGACATTGATGTTCACCGACGACCGTATGCTGTGCGGCGACTGGAGGCAAGGAGACCGGGACCATGTGGAATGGCGTGAATGTTGCACCCTTGCAGCAGAAGAGGAGATGCGAATGGAAATGGAAGTCAGATAGAACGACGCGATGCAAAGCCCAGAAGGCGCCAGGAGCCTGCTCGTGCTTTTGCGTGCCAATGCCTCTGGCTCGGGACCGCGGATCAGAGTGGCGCGTCCCACCTTCTGTACAATGGGCTTTGCGAGTTCAAGGAGGGCCGAAAGCTAACTGCAGGAGGCACTGTCGCGTTGAAACTCTCAGTCCCGCATGCGCACGGAGCGCCTGTACAGCGGAGGCGCAAAACAACGCCAACCCACCCATGACCTCCGACGTGCACCTGATCCGGTCCCGCGCGGGCGAAATTGATGCCGCGGCTGGCCACCATGCAGAACCGGAATGTCGATGCCGCCCAAGGAGACTCGGAGCAGGCCTGCCCACTTCACGTCACTGGGCGGTCACGCGTCCACGAGTCAATTATCAGAACGCTCGACGTCAATAGGAATATATTGCACTTACAGGCCGGTGGAGACCCTCTGATCAGGGGCATGTACGTGCCCTGCGGACGAAGGCGCCTGCAGCTGACCGCGTAATGGTTCATCAACCTTGAAGCCAAAAAGCACGCTACGTGAGTGCAGCCCCGGCGCTTGTGGGTGGACATACATCTTCTATTCCATTCTTGATCACATCGTTGTTCTCCTCCTTGTTCGCCATTAGGGCACGCACGGCATATGCGGGGCGCGCATCCCTGGGCAAAATCCGTTATCCCATTTAGAGAATAAACGCACGCACGCATTTGAATAGCCGACGCCCGCAATCGTATGTCTCCCCGGCCGCTCGCACACGACCTGGGGCGAGGATTGGCAGATGGCCTAGCATCGGTTATGAGCGCCGCATCAGGGGTGCCTTGCCGATGTTCAAATCCTAGGATCCTAATGAAGAGCGGCGGAGTAACGCTTGCGTTCTGAAATCAATATCAATATGCAGACAGACGTGGACATCTGGACTCGGTGCCGTCTTCTTTATTGTATCCATGTGGACACATGTCGTGCTAGAGTCGCGTAGGGATAGCAGTGATATGTGGTAGAACCCCGCTCAGGCGTACAGGCAGTGATCCAACGGATTTGATGTGCGTGACGCGTGTCTGTATGGATGTATGGCTTGGAGCCAAGGGTATGATGGAGACAGCCAGCCGAGACACCGCAGTCCTGAGGAGCCACGGCACAAGAACAAGAGCTCCAGTGAGAAACAAGGATCTGCGAATGGTGCGAATCGCAGTACCGAGAAAGCAGAGCACAGTTCAAGCACAGATCTAGAGTCGAGCCCCATTCAAGCAGTCGTCGATCTGTTCCCTGACGCATTCACGATGTCTTCTGAGTCTATACACAGTCCCATCAGTATCTGTCACACTCGGAGACGGACCGAAGCACCATCATAAGTCGAAGTGAAGAGATCCTCCATCTAAAATCATTGACGAACGACGCACCTTCGCATGCATGTTTTGCGATGGCAAGCTGTCGGATCGACGCCGCCTCGCGCTCTGCATCCGCCGTGCGCGTCGCGGTATGAGTTTGGTGAAAGTACGCCTAAAAGGAGACAGTATCAGAAAATACCGCAGACCCACGAGAAAGAAAAGGCAGAAGAATGACGCACACAACACGCGTCTACTTCCTTCAGCACCTCACTCCATAGCTTCGAATCACATCCTCGTTCTCTGCATAATCACTTAATAGATGGTCGAGGATGTCAAACCTGAAGGAAATAGTCAGAGTGCTTAGCCCAAAGGCGGAACGAGAAAGAAAGAGCGCATACGCTTCTTCCTCCTGCTGTCGTACTGCAGCGCAGCGCTGATTCGTCTGGAGATGCATATAGTCAGTCGTCTCGTGCATGTAGCCATCTGTTGTGACAACATCATTCACCGCTCTTCCCACCTCCTTCCGCAATACTCCTACAAAATTCACGCCGCGGGTCTTTTTCTTCTTCTCCCATACAGCTACCGTCCGTGACCAAAAGCCGAGCAGGGTAGCCTGAGTGACACATGTAGGCTCTGTCCGGTGAGGATGGACGCACCTTGTTTCTGTTCCACAACTTGGGCAATCCTACAATTCGAATACCAGAAAAAGGTAACTGATCGAGAGAATGAAGAGGAGGGAAGGTGATTATACGCACAGGTCTTCATGCTCGGAGGATTGTGTCGCGAAGAGATTGTCAAACTCGCGCTCTAGATTGACGGACTCGCTCCTTGTGGCTTTCGCGCGTGGCATTGTGTACTGTTTGATACCAAGTTCGTGAGCTGTAGTCTAGTGAGCGAGGGAGATGAGGTGAGAGCGAAAGACAGAGACGACGTCCACGACGCGTCCGAGTTCCGTATGTATCCACGTGATCCTATTGCCGCGATCTGACTCGACTCGAGGAGCCGCAGCGACTTGGACTCAGTACCGCGTTCTACAGTGACCTCTCAGCTCGCGCAATGTGCAGAACATAATCCAGGAAAACCACCTAGTGTTCTTTTCGATGAAACGTCAGCCACGGAATATCTCGGGCCTGCATGACTCGGGAACCAACCTGTAGTTTGGCCTAGGTACGGAGCCTCGCACACGAGCTACTGCTGCACCATAACCGCACCTCGCAACTTCAAAGCTCGCGGATGGAAGTGCAGGCGAGAGCGGCGCATCTGCATGATGGTGATGACGAAGGGAGGGCAGAGGCAAGTCCAGACCCGCTCGCGTCCTGCAGCCTCGCAGAACAGAAACGCTAACGTCAGATCCAGATTCCAGATGCGCGCGACGGCGACCAGCCCTGGCGAGGGGCCCGCTCGTCATGCATCCTGGTTCCTGCATCGCGCAGACGCTTATCCGATGTGTACCTTGCACCTCGCGATTCGAGGCTCAGAGGTCAGCTGCTCGCCACGCCACGCCGGTGATGCTGGCGATTCAGACACCAGGTCGAGGCGCGAGGCAAAAGGCTGCTGCACTGGCGTTCGCGGTTAGCGCTGCATGACGCAACGGCTAGCGTTCGCGAAGGCCGTTGCAGCACCGTGGAGGGCAGATGCCAAGGTGGTGATGCAATAGGTGATAGACATTCGCATCCCGCGTCCTGAAGCCCACACATACCGTGACGCTCGTCGCTTGAAGGGGGTGGCCATGGCCGACGACCCGCGATGACATAACGCATCGGAGGAACGAGGTGAGCGTCCCTAGCCGATGGCCTGCAAGTGCACCTCGCAGGACTCCGCGATCGTGTTTCCGTTCTGCGCGGCCCCCCACGCCTGCTGCATCTCGGGCACAAGGCAATCAGCACCCAGGATCGGGTGTCCGACCGCAGGATCGGACATGGAGGATCGGGGACGAGGATCCCATGCAAACTGCGCATAGCAGTACTAGTGTCCCTCGTCATAGCGGGCGTGGACATTCGACAATTGCAAGTGAAAGCCTATGTGATCAAGCAATATCCACAGCCCGGACCGGAATCGGGTATGGAGGTGCGTGGTAAGTATGGCACATCCAGTCCACGCCTGCTGGCGCTACATAAAATTATGGAAAGCGGGAGTGAGCAGCTTTATAAATCATTTTCGGATGAGGGCGTCAGGCGCGTCGAAGTGGACATCGAGGGTGTGCGTGCGAGACGGACGTAGGAGGCCTGTCTTGTGGGGTTCTACTATGTCAAGCCAAATTATCCCGGGCGATCATCTCATGTATGATTGCGCATCATAACTCTCCGAGCCAGTCCTGATTTCTCAATCCATTGACTGGTCTTAATTTTACAGATTTGCAATGCGGGCTTCGTCGTGCTTCCTCCGCATCGTCAATATGGCTGCGGCAAGACCCTTGGACAGTCGTATCTGCACTATGGGCCATCGTTCGGCTACAAGGCTAGTGTGTTTAACCTGGTGTACGCCAACAACATCGGCAGCATGAAGTAAGTGGCACTGCCGCCTCTTCTTCATCGATACGTATACAACCCCCATTATTTTCTTCACTCCGACATCAACAACTCAGGCATTTCCAACAATCCCTCGACACGTCACTCATGTCCGATTATCCCAAAATTCCGCATACTCGATCCTATTCGTAACTGGGCATCGTGTTCACCTCATGTTTCCTCTCGCCATCTGCTCGATTCCAAATTTGCTTCCGGCCAGTTTTGAGAGTTGCGCTAACGTTGATGTTGGTACACAGGATCTGGGACTCACGCGCGTCCGGCTCATTCCCCGTGCGGGCCGCCTGCGTAGTGCGAATGGCGACGAGGAATGGGTGGGCGCGATATTCGTGTACTACCGCAGCTTCGTGCCGAATGAATTTTGGGCACAGCCCATCAGCAGCAGCTGAGGTGCGATGTGTCGGTCAACACCCATGGGCGTACTGGACTAGGCAAGCCGTCCATCCCTGCTGAATCGAGTGCGTTCCGCTGGCTGACGTGCCTCTACAGTACGCGCAATTCAAACGGCTGGTTTGGGCCGATGTACAGCCTGTGAATATCGAAACTCTGGGAGAGGGCATAAGCGCGTCATGCTGTGGTCGCATGTTGCGTTACTTACTCACTGCGCAGCAGTTCGACGAAGCTGATGGACAGAAGTCGCTCGGTCTCCCCCTTTGACGAGGAACTGAGCGCTCAGCATATCTCCGCTCTATGTCCCAACCACGATCCTCCAAGTACCCCTTGTTAGACCCAATTCACTTGCCGAGGTACCGGTCCCAGAGGCTCGACTTTCGTGACCGACGGTTTCCCACCATACGGGCTGTGTTTTGGATTCAGGGTACGTTACGCCGTGTTTTGCCATGCATTGTGTTGGCCCAGGGGCTCTCGGTCCGAGGCCTACCTGCATGCACGTATGGAACGGACATCTATCCCATTCAAGATCGCCTTGATGAACGACCAGGCAGCAGTAATGTAACATAGCATTCTGCGTGCGTCATGCGGAGCCTCCGGTCCTTGTCGCTTTGTTTCTGCTTTCATCCTCGCACAGGTCGCTGATCTCTTGGTCGTAGTCTCCGGACACCCTGACTCGGTGTTCGTGCCCATCTCTATGTACAGTACACCAGCATCCCCGGGCGAGTGCAAGATCCGGACAGGGTAGTTCCCGTCATCGTCTTCTCCTTCGGATGAGACGCTTCCAGGTATGATAGGTCTCTGCTTAGTTGACAGCTGTATAGAGATCGATAGACCGCAATCATCTGCGAATGGATCACGAGTACCCAAATGCTTTCGTCGCAGCCCGCTTTCTCGCTTCTCTCAGATACTGCGTGGAAGTCACGCCTAAACACGCTGCTTCTTCTCCATGGCCAGCCATACAGAGACTATTCGCCCCATCGCGGAAGCAACGCACTCATTCGATGGGCCGCAGCGTGTATCCGATGAAAGTCGAAAGCCGAAAGTGGTGTTTGGTCAGGAGGTCCTTGTTTGTCTCCGAGCCATGGTATCTCGGGGCCCACATACTCTATTCTGGACCCTGTGAGGCATAGACAATCTGTGGTAGGGAAGTCAAATGCCTATGCCCTCCTGGCTTTCAGAAACTCGTCCAATGTCACCGTAGCTGGTTGGTTTAGGCCTTGGGGCCTGTCGATGGCGCTTGATATCGGTTCGATAATATGACTGCTTCGTAAAAGACGGTTCGTCGTGAACTTGGATCAAAAAGATACACGTATATATCTGCATCATCTCAATACTTGCTCTCTACGATAGAAAGACATTTCGAGATGCAGTCGTCGATCTCGTTCAGCGTGCAAGGATATGAGAAACTGTTTATTCAAATACAAAATGCTTAGTGCTACAAGCAGGCGATGTCCGATGGGCAATGTCCAAATGTCCAAGTGCTAACGATACATAGTGATATGAGAGGTAAGAAAACAATGACTTGATGAGAACAGATAGGAAACCAGAGAAAACTTAGGAGAAAAGAAACCGAGATGACGAGTGAGAGGCTTGGCTACTTGAAGTCTCTCAAGCTCTGCGTGACAGGAGACAGTGGCGGCGACATGAGCTCTTCGCTAATTTCGGGGTCGATGTCAAGGTCAAGGTCAAGGTCCAAGTCAGTCAGCCCCTCGGTAGGTCCAAGCGGCACCGGGAGATGCCTCGCGGGCTTGAAAAACGGTCTGGGGTGGGAGAGCATCTGCTCCACTGCCATCTCATCGTTGCGGAAAGCCGACGCGTCGAGGCTTACATCCGGAGCGGGCGTCGGCTCGCGCTCGTGCAGGCGCCTTCCGGCTTCTTCGTTCGAGGAGGCCGTCTCGTTGACTGGCGATGCGACACGCACGCGCTTTGTGGCACGCGGTGCTCCTTCTGTGGGCAGAGTGCTGGGCCCGGCGACGGGTGTCTCTTCGTCGCGCTTGCGCTTGCCTTTGCCTGCGCGTTCATGAGGAATGCTGAGCGAGACGCGGTCAAGGATGGCAGCGTCGTGGGAGGGGACGCGGTTGGAGGGGCCAGGCTCTTCGCCTGATGACAGGGTACTAGACTGTGTGGCGTCAGATGCCAGTGGCTGCATACTCGGCCCGGGAACAGGTGTCGCCATAGGTTCTTCGACCTGCTTGCGCTTGCCTTTGTCTACGCGTTCGCTGCGAGCGTCGAGGAAGACGCGGCTGGAGATGTCTTCATCCTGTATACGTATACGCTTGATGGGGCGGGGCTCGTCGTCTGATGATAGAGTGCTAGACCTCCTGGAGTCTGGCGGCTGCGTGCTGGGTCCAGCAACGGGTGCTGCATCCTCTTCTTCTTCTTCTACTTCTTCCTCACGCTTGCGCTTGCCTGCTTGTCTACTTGATGGCAGATGAGACGTCGCCTAAAACAAGAAGGTTCCTGACACACCTGCGCGCCGTCGGGGAAGCCTCCATCCTGGGAGTCGATGATTCGACACGCGTCCACGACGTCCGTCCGCTCCGCGTTCGCGCGGAAGGAATGCGGTCGCCCATCGAGCGGGTGCTCGCTACTGTCCTCGGCGTTGACGGCTCTCTCTTGATTGAGGGGGGTTTGGGCTGTCCCGGTATTCCCCATCGGAATGGCTTCTTCGCTGAGGCCTTTCTGAGCATGAGATGAGAAGAGAGGAAAGGTGAATACGAACGAGAAAGGGCGTACGGGACGCCTTCAGGAAATTTCTTGAGAAGGCGGCTGATGATGACTTTCGATTTCAGGGTACCCTTGATGCCGTGTTTCTAGAAGGACGGTCAGCAGCGAGCTCAAGGGATGCGCCACACGGCTTACGACGGCGAGTATCTGCAGCTTACTGCGCTGCTCTGCTTGTAATGTCTCGGGGGTGTACATGATTCACTGAGAGGGGGGAGCTTGCTGTTTATGAGTTCCAGAATAAGCGCAAGGTTGGATGAGGGAGATGAACGGCAAGTGGGCCTGATGCAGAGCTTTTATATCTGAGCCCGCGGCTGTGGGCGAACAATAAGCGCAACAAGAAGGAGAGCCTAATATGGGTTGAGCGCTAATCCCAAAGCCCTCGCCGCACAACGTGACCGCGATCTCAGTATGCTTCGTCCTGAATATCGTATGGTCCCATCAGCAAGGGTCAGGAGGCACAGCGAGCACGACCCGATGATGTTATTGTGTGAACGGGGTACCCAGAACTCGTTGTGCAGAGGACAGAGCGCGTGAACGTCTATCAATATTGAGCGCATATTGCAAGGGAGAAGAGTAGACACCAAAGCCGTGCGAGCGACGCTGGATGGAGGTCCTATTGCGGAAGAAGAGATCAGCCATAAGTGCTTTGTGCGTGCTACGTAGTCTCCCCGAAACACTCCCAGGACGTAGACAACGATGACTTTATAAAGAGAACATGCCAGCGCGATACGCACCGGCCTTTTCGAATCTGGCAGATAACACCTGCCCTGGGAACGTCATGTGCAGACTTTGGCAGCCTAGAATTCTCTTGGCTAGAATGGGTTGCTCACCGTGCATGGGAGAGATCCAATTGTGTCCGCAAATCTGAATCACACAGTCCCCTGGGGTAAAAGTACACATACTTCACAGTATCAGTCTCGGGTCTTCCCTGACTATCGATGAATTCGGCCCTCGTCATATCTGAAGCTGTGGATAACTGTCATTGATAAGTACCGGACTCGCTACGGAATATAGCACGTGTTTTCTGTAATCCACATGGGCTAGTGAATGTGACATGAGCGAAATCAGCGACCAACGTACAGCGCCATGGTGAATCTTCGGAATAAAGAACTGTTGACAAGCGAATGATAACAGCGACAACAGGAGAGAACGAGTCATGACTCATGAAGAGTACTTACCGTGACTGTAAGGCTCGTTGTAGGGCGCTGACTAATGGGCGGAGTCTGAAAATGGGGCTGTTGGATTGGACGTCGCTCTGCAGTCTGCTGTTCTTAGCCTCTACCACCGCTCACCAACCTCCCTCCGTTATGCCTTTCGGTCTCATTATCGGTACTGAACGCGCAAATGCGCTCCAGGTGAGTCGATTATTGTGCATACATGCGTGCTACGCGACGTTTTTCTGACTTTATGGCGTTTAGAACACCATTCAGGACGAGCTCCTGAAGCGAGGTTACAGCACCGATGCTGGTTCGTTTTCCTCACGGATTCCGTCGGCAATTTGCTCAATGAACGTTGCAGATCCTGTTATGGCCGAGTATATCACCATAATGGTTATCAACAACAAGACTTCTGGTACGTTTGCGTTTGCGTCATGTGGCAACAGACGACTCAACGTTCTTTTTTCAGCCCAAATCTCGAGCGAACTGGAAGATTGTGCGTGACATTTTTTGAGTGGCATAGCATATACTGACGTCTTCTCAGTGGTCGGCCCTGATTTCGGTGCGTTTCACGACGGCATGATTCTGACCGACAGTGCTGACGAATCCCCCACAGACCGCAGCTTTACAGACTGGCTCTTCACCGAAGCCGCGAAAGGCGCTCCGGACGCGGAGCCAGCGCCGACAAGCCAGACTTCCTCCGATACCCAGCCCTCCATTCCCTCCAGCACCTCGTCGCGCGACGCTCCGCCACACCTACCCACTGATGCCAACCGGCGGCATCCGCCCAGCGGCCCACGCAGTGGCGGCGGGCTGTACCAGCAAGCAATATCGCAGGCACTCCCAAGCTCCTCCCCCTCCGCGCAAAAGCGCACAGCGTCCGCGCGATCACCGTCGCCATCCGGCCACGGCCCCAGCAAGCAGCGCCGCACCGATGTGCCGATCGGGCCTCGAGCCATGATGCGGGAGGGCCAGCATTCGCGAAGTCTGCTGGAGCGGGTCGGCGGGGCGCCAGGGCCACGGAGCGGCGGGAACTACGCGCGGGACGACGTGCAGGCGCGGATCGACACGATAACGAACGCCCCGCCGGACCCGAGCATGATGATGCAGATGATGCCGAACGGGATGGACATGAACGCAATGGCGGCGGCGCAGATGGGCTCGCCGAACCCGATGATGCTGCAGGAGATGATGATGAACCAGATGGCACTCATGGCGCAGATGGCGTCGAGCCTTGGTATGATGAACCCAGGCGGGCAGCCGTTTATGAACGGTGGATTCCCTATGCAGGGTGGGGTGCCGGATATGGGCATGTTCAACAACGGGATGAATGGGTTCCAAGGCCAGCAGCCGCAACAGCCGCCGATGGGTATGGGCGGAGCAGGGCGGGGAAGGGGAGCGGGAAGAGGGCGTGGGTTTGGTGGAAGGGGACGAGGAGGCCCGCCGTCGTCAGGACACCACGGGCCGTCAGATGCGTCGGGCGGTGCGACAGAGGCTGCAGCGCCTGCGGAGACGCCGGCATCGTCTACTCAGCCTCCTGCCCCGGTGACCTCGACACCGACTATCGTTGCGCCCGCGCCTCAAGTGCCTCAGACACCTGCACCCGCGTTTGCTGTGCCAGACAGGCCGCAGTCGCCGACACTGTGCAAGTTTGGGCTGAAGTGCACAAACGCGCACTGTCGGTGGTCGCATCCGTCGCCGGTGGCAACACCGGAGAGCGGTATGGTTCTGAGTAACGAAGCATGCGAGCAGGGGAAGAACTGCAAAGACAAGGACTGCATCAAGGCGCACGTATCGCCTGCGGCCGCGAATCCTCAGCTCGGTATGTCACTCTTGAATCACAGTGGTCGCTTTGCAACTAATAAATCGTACACAGCCGTCGAGCAACCGAAACCGCACCCCGTGCCCGCCCCCACGTCGACACCTCAATCGCACATCCCCTGCCGGTACGGCGCCGCGTGCACACGGCCGGGCTGCACATTCCAGCACCCCGCCGCTTCGACACGGAACGTGGCGCAGCCCTGTCGTTTCGGAGCGGCCTGCACGCGGGCGACGTGCCCCTTCCAGCATCCTGAAGGCCGGGTGCTGCCGACGACGTTCCACCGTGGGCTGTCGACGGGCGCGCCGCTGGTGAGCGTGACGGCGCCGCAGACGGGAACGATGGGCGCGGCGAGCCACCACCGGAGCGTGACGTTCAACAAGCCCGGAGATACGAATACGAAGGAGTCGTTGGAGCGGAAGATGAAGGAGGTCGAGGAGAAGAAGAATCAGGCGCAGGCGGCGGTGAAGGAGGCGGAGAGCAAGAAGAGCGACGCGAAGCCGGCCGTGGCCATCACTGCATAAAGCTCGACGGCTCAGTCATGTCTTCGCAGACCTATCGACAGGCCAAGAAGGGGACTGTCGGGATGTAGATGTGGAGATCGCCCATCCTGTCTGACAGCTGTCGGTGGGCTGATTCAGATCCAGGTGTGCAAGGAACCAACTGTATATACTAACGTGCGGACGTTGTGCGCTGTAGTGTAGGCTACGTATATCGCCCACCCCGTCATCCCCATGCATCATTGTCCACCTCTCCCCTTCTTCTTCCTTCTGTTTTGCTGCCCACCTTTGTTTCGTTACGCGTTATGTCTTGTGCTTCTCATGGTGTCGTCGTTACTTACCAGCTGCTACTACGAGTCCGGGATTCAACAACGAGGGGAATAGAATCGTCTCTGCTGGGCGCCCGCATCTATGGGTTGCCCTCTCCCCTCCATCTGTTCGATTTTGCCTGCCTGAGCTGGTGACCCTGCCCGAGCGGTCGCCGAGGATGATCATTGCAGTGCTCTATGCTTGGCGAACGCCAGTGTGGCATACTATCGTGTACCCGTTAATGGAATGGCGGTGGGCTAGATATGGAATATGGTATCCTCACGCACTCCCGTCTCTCCAAAATGCAACCATAATGTACAACGAGATTTCCTCTATGCATACGCGAAGCCAGCTAATTTTTACTGTCCTTTTGCGTCTGCCAGTGAGATGCCGGGATGGAGAGCTCACCGCCCGCAAGAGGGACGCCCTTGTCACCCATCAGTCACGGTTTGTCAGCCGTCGCCGCTCTTCCGAAGGATGTCAATTGCGGCGTTTCGCGTCTTGCCGGGCGGACTTTCATCGGACTATCAATTCAGTACTGTCACGCTCGGACTGTTCGAGAGCATGGCCTCCGTTCTGACGCTTTCTATACCATTTTCTTGAAACAGAGTCTCCAAGTGGGTTTAGAATGGAAATCAAAGCGCACACGCTTTTTTTCCGATTTTATTGAGTGATTTTGAGCCGAGCCCTGATGATTGAACGCATTCCATGTCCTTGCCCGGTCCGTGCACAATTTTTCCTGCTAGCAAATCTCTTCCTTTGGCTTCGAAATTTTTATGCTGAGATGCTAGCTGTGTACTTAATATACGCGTAAAGTTTGAAGTGCATAGACATCGCACAAGGCGGAGGACAACAATATCTTTCTGTGCATTCCATATCTAGTCCGCATTCCATATCTGGGTACACGATAGTAGCAATTGTCGCTGAGCGCTACACGCGCACCTTGGTATCACACGACTCCAAGCCTAAGAATATTACTGATGCAGCATGTTTCACTTTGGCTGTACACCCGCCTCCGTCGTTCTCTCCCAGCCTCTCTCGCCTCTGAATATTGAATCCTATAACGTTCACGGCTGATCCGGTAAGCAGGTGTTGCATTCTGAGGCGCGGAGGGCTGACCAGGGCGCAGACTCGCCAGCACGAACACACATTTCGCGGCACATGAGACACCTCCTCTCCGCAGCATTTCGTGTCAACCGCCCCCTCACGCTCCCCAGAGGCCCGCCCTCGTCGTTCTACGCGTCGCGCGCGCGTCTGGCGCAGTGGGAGACGCGGCGGCCGCTCTCGCAGAGCCGTGCCTCGCGTTTCGCGGCTCCGGGCTCCTCTGGCCTCGGCGATGAAGAGCGCAGGGCGCGGGACACGGAAGAGGAGCGCGAAGCGCGCGCATCGAGGAGGAGAGAGTCCGTGAGCTCTGGGACGTTCACGAGGTCGCCGGCGCTGGATGCCGCGCTGACTGCACTTATGGGCATCGGGATCGGTGAGTGCTCGATGTTCGGTTGTTAGGAACTTGCTGTTCTACGCGTGGGCGGTCCGGGGTGCAGAGACGTGGATGGCTCATGAATATACGTCGTCTAGCGTTTGTCGGCGGCGTCCTCTACTACGCATGGTATAAGAAAAACGTCCTGGACAAGGTGCGTGTCTGCTCCGTGTTCGTGTTGCGCGGCGTCGCTCTGGCGCCCGCGTGGTCGCGGTGCATGCGGGATAGGCTGAACGCGCGTCGGGCAGATCGAGGAGGCGTTCAAGGGCGGGTACGACCCCGCGCTCGAGCTAGCGGTGCACTCGAAGCGGTCGGCCGAGGAGCGCGTGCTCTCGGAGGCGATCGACGAGCTCGAGGTCGAGGACGGGCCGTGGACGCAGCATCTCCGGCGCAAGGAGCAGGACATCCTGGACCGCATCATCCACGGCGCGGAGACGGGGCACTACTTCATGTTGCTTGGCTCCAAGGTGCGCCGTGTCCCCTTGCACCTCACCCCTCGCCCCTTGCGTGCGTGATTGTGGAATGCTGAATATCGATTATGTGTTGCGTGTTTGGGCTGGACACAGGGCGCAGGGAAGACAACGATGATCCTGGACTCGATGCAGGCCAATCTCGCGGAGGGCGTCGCCATGTGCGACGCGCACCCCGATCTCGAGGTGTTCCGCCTGCGCCTGGGCAAGGCGCTCAACTATGAATACAACGAGGACTCGCAGACGGGGCTTTTCCAGCGGCGCGATCCACGGGAAGGTGCGTGCGTTCTGATTGCCTGCGCGGCTGCATGAATGCCGGCTCACCGGATCCTGTGGACGTGGATATTGAACACCGGCATTGGCAGGCGGCCCTGGGCTGGATGTCGAGCGAGGTGCGGGATCTCAGTTTGGGTTTAAGTTAAGCGGGGATCTGGCTAACTCGGACCATGCGTGTTGCCTTAGTTATGAACAAGCTCGAGAAGGTCGCCCTGCGCTGTGCGCGCCGGACAGGGAAGCCCCTCGTGCTGGTGCTGAACAATGTGCATTACTTTAATAACGACGAGGGCGGGCAGAACATGCTTCTGCAGCTGCAGCAGCGCGCGGAGGCCTGGGCTGCGAGCGGTGAGTCTAAGCTTGTTCGCCTCCCGCGGCTCCGCAACTCACCTGCCCTCCCTTCAATGTGACCAGGGATCCTGACGGTCGTGTTCAGCTCGTGAGCAATTTCCTATTTCCTCGGACGGGCGGACGGACGCCCCTTCGTGCAGTCACATTCCCCATCCCCCATTCCACATTCCACATCTCGCATTCTGATCACGCATCCGTCTTCCGCAGCGACGACTTCTGGCCCTTCTTCGTCCTGCGTTAGTCCGCTTTCCGCACTTCCCTTGCGCCCACCCGCTGACCCTCGCACAGGCAAGAACGCAAGCCGCATGCATGTAGGTTCTTCGCCCCCTCCCGCGTCCCCTCCTTCACACCCCTCTCCGAATCCCTCCCCCCCTCCCCCCACCTTCCACCTTCCACCTTCCTTTCGCCCTCATCCACCCCTCGTGCACCTACTAACACACGCCCGCGCAGGTGCTGACGATCTACGATCTGACCTCCGAGGAGGCGCGGCGCGCGTGCCTGCGCATGCGCTACTACACGAAGCTGCCGCTGCCGCCGCCCGGCGTGCTCGCCGAGGCGACCGCGCTCGTCGGCGGGCGCCTCGCGTACCTGAACCGCGTCGCGCGCGCGCGCGACCTCGTCGGCATGGCGCGGCACATGCTCGACGTCGAGAAGGGCTGGCTGCTCAGCCAGGTCGGGCTCATCCCGGACTGCGACGACGACGTCATGGACGAGGTGCGTGCTCGTGCGTTCCGCGTTCAGCACTTGCGGAGCGTGCCGCTGACGCGCTGGCGGGCAGCAAAAATGGAGCTCGTGTACGTGGCTGCTGCTGCGCGAGTTCGTGAAGATTCGGCAGGAGGACGAGAAGAGGCGCGACGATGCGGTCGCAGCGGGCGACCCGTCGGCGGAGGCGCAGGACCTGCCCATGCCATCGCTGCCTTACGTGCGCCCTCTGTTTCGCTGTCTGTTTCGCCATTGCATGGTCGTACTTAACGTCGTCTTCTGCAGTATCGCTGTCGCCAGATCATGACGCGGGCTGATTTCCTCGAGGGTACGTCGCGCTGCTTCTCGCGCTTTTTACTCATCTCGACTCGGTGAAATGACGCGCCCTCGCGTAGATTTGGATCGCAAAAACATCATCTCCATCGATGTAAGCCGCGTACGGGCGTCGCGCACGATTCAGCATGCTCACCACTCTGCTAGATCAACCATGACGTGCGCCCGGACTCGATGCTCATCCTGCAGGCGGCGCGCGAGGTCGTCGAGGAAGAAGGATTCGACGAGGTCCTGGACGGCGTGCGCGCGCGCATCGACGAGATCGAGAGCCTGCACCGCACGCGCGAGCTCACGGTGCGTCCTCTCCCAGCTGCCCCCGCCCCCTCCTCCTTGATTCTTGCTGTCTAATGCCCGCCGTCCGTCGTGTGTCGTGCTCATGCCGTTGCAGTTCAAGGACGTCGACGAGGGCGATCGGATACGCCTCACGGTGGACAAGGGCGGCGCATCGATGGTCGTCAGCTGAAGCTCTGGGCTCCGGGCTCCAGTGCCCCATATCCACATCCACATCCACATCCACATCCATATCGACATCTGCCAGAGCCGATGCTTCTGCTCTTCCGCGGACACATCCGAGCTCCTTCTCCTTCCCCCTCGGCCTCGATATCGCGCACGCGCCCTCCAATACAGCATACTTACGCCTGCTATGTACAGTAATTCTAATTTTCATGTCCTGCGGCGATGTGGTGCATCTCGGAATTTGTGCACGCTGGCATCTGGCTCGGAAGGGACACGTGTTGGGGAGGTACCAGTAGTAACAGCAGACACTGGCGAGCGGGCCACACACAGCCGGGCCACGAGGGGGCCCCGCAACGCAGGATCGGCGTATGCCTATGCATTGACAGCACTTGACTAGCGCTTCGGCCTCGTTGCGTTCAGTGCTAACGTTTGCGCGCAAGTGGCCGTCCACGCCATGCCTAGGACCGACTACGCCCGAGCTCGGATTCGGACTTGAGCTTGAGCTTGATGCAGCGTGCTGTGATGGGACCAGGACAGGGCGTGTCGGGGTGCAAACCGGCACCGCTGTGGCTGCCGTCATAGTACCACACTTTCATCTATACAGTAATCTCACCGCAAGGGCCAAACCCAAATCCCATTAAGGATCGATGCAAGTATATGCATAATGCATAATCCCCCATCAACGCATTATACATCATGCATCGTGCATCATGCATCACGCTTCGCGCTTCGAGTCCCGAGTACTCAAGTCCCTACATACTGTATATGTACGTGCGGCATCTGGATCAGCGACATCAGACCCCGCTTCTGACGGAACGCAAAAGACATATACATACGCCTGTACCTATACCTATACCTATACCTGCAAACTGGCTGTGGGAATCCTCGGCGTGGGGCTTCGAAATCCTGCTAGAGAGGGCGACGCGTGACGCGTGGGGCCGCGAGGATCTGCACTCCGCAGGGCACGCTAACGTTAGCGTTGCGGCCGCGTCTGGTGTGAAAGGCACGACTGTTCGCAGGCCAGTCGCAATCGCTTCCGTGGGCCGGCGACGTTCTGGGGAAAGCCCAAGCCCGCTGCGAGGCAGCACGCAGGCTGGCGATAGGCAAGTCCCGAGATGGAAGAGGAGATGAAGATGAAGATGGAGGCGGGCTGCTGATATGACAGTAATCATGCATATGGTTCTGGGCTCGTCTGGCACGCGGTGATAGCCCACGTCAATCCGCCCACCGCACACAGGACGCGGGCACGTTCCCGCACAGCCCAGCAAGCACGTACGTTATGCAGGATTTCGAGAAGAGAACAAGAACCCCGCCACGCCCTCAGGGAAGGGGAAGGTTAATGAAAGGCGGCACGCACGCCGCACGTTGCATGTTGCAATTGCGGGCACCATGCCGATAGTTGCCAGCACGAATCACGATGGCCGCGATAGGCGTGCGCGTGAGCAGCCCAGCTGGGTTATTGTTATTGTTATTGTGTGGACGATGGATATGTCGAGGACGAGGGAGGCCGCCGGAGCGAGCTAGCACGCCATAATGAGGACTCCGAGTCGAACTTGGCCGATCCGGGGTCGTTCCCCTCGTCTGGCGCGCGGTGGCTGAAGGGACGGTGGCTGAAGATCGCGCATCTCTGACTCGGAGTCTCAGCCACTGCAGGAAGCACCAGCCAGGATCGCAGATAAGATAAGGACATAAGATGTGCAGCGGCCGATGGCAAGCAGACTGTACGGTGCTAGTGGGTACGTGCCCGGTCAGGTGCCTGCCATGCGGGGCGCAGATGGACGCCGGGCGCTGCGAATGGAAGCCCGGGTGCGCTCGACGGGCACACACATCGATGCCAGTGATCTCCGAGACCGCAACGTGGTTACCCACCACTGCGAGCGCCCGCGGCGCCTGCGGGGGAAAGCCTGAGTGTGCACACTTATCGTCATCGACCGGCGCATCTGCATCTGCATCAGCTTCGAAACGCTAATACTCGGGGAAATGGGGCCCTGGGCCTGGATCTGGGCAGGACAGCGCGGGAGGAGAGGAGAGGAGATGCAGAATAAGGGAGAAGGGAGAAGGTCCAGCAGGACGGAGGGCTTCGAGATGCGAGGACGCGGATGTGCAGGTGCTCCTGAGGAGCGCAGGCAGACCCTCGAACACCGGGCTTCGTGATGCAAGGACGCGATGTGCACCCTGCATCATCGCGCCTGCGTTCCCGTCGACGTCCTGGCAGGCCAGGCGCGTAGGTACGCGCACAGCGGAGCATGACACTCGGGCCTGCGGGAGCGCAGACGCCAGGCGCGAACGGAAGCAGATCGCGGGGCAGGGAAGGCGCCAGGAGCGACATCGCAGCAAGTCCACCGCGCGTCTGCTGCCTTCGCGTCAATGATCTGTGCTGTACTTCAGTGCAACAGCCTGCATGAGCGGGAGCGAACGCCGTCCATAGAATGCAGCTGCAGGGGAAGGGACGTACCCTGCTCGGAACCATAACCCGAACCCGAGCCATTGACATGCCGCCGTGGCCGGACCCCAACCCCGAAATGCACACGACGAGAAAAAAAAACCTGCGAGGGCGAAAACTTCGCAGGCGATGCGGCGCATCCGCAACACCATACGGGGCGACGCCTGGCACCTGCAGCCTAAATTTGCGGACCCACGCCCAGTCGCATGCTTCCTGAAACAGCGCAGAGAGCGAAAACACACACCCGGCCCCGTCTCCGACCCCGTCCCCGCGCCCCGTTCTCAGCGCTTCGCTCCGCTCGGCCGCGGTGCCAATCCGCGTCGGGCACCCTCGCAGTTTTCGCGGCTCGCGGGCCACCTATCACGCTGGCGTCGTGCTTCGTGCTTCGTGCATTCCGACGCGAAGAGAGGGTGAGAGTGAGAGTGAGACGTGCCGGGTGCGATCGGTGTGCAGTGCAGGGAGCGGGGCGGGAGCGGCGTGTCGTGTCGTGTCAGCTGGGGACGGTGGGTTATGATAGTCGGCGGTTCGCAAGCCCCTACTGACCGCTCTCGGTCTGTCCTTGTACTTCCTAGCACCGTCAGATTCGATGGCAGGCCGCGTTAGCGCTGGTATGCAGAGACCCACGAATGCACAGAGCACACCATCAGCACGCACCCATGCAGAGATCGCCTCGCACCCGTGTACACACAACAGGCAAGTCCAAAGAGCGAACGCTGCTGCAAAGTTGAAACAAGCGCGGCGGTGGAGGTCGATTCCGAACGTCAGCGTCAGGATCAAGCGTCCGATGTCAAGCTTCAAGCAATGCAAGGACACCGTGATCGTGACATGTGCGTGTATAGGAGCTGCTAGCTATAGCATGCATGTCCTGGCAAGTCGCTGCAGAATGCAGCTTGGAGGAGCCGGACTCGGAGCCCTTCGCATGCTCCGCGCCACACGGACCCGCGGGACCTCTGAATCGGCTCTTGGGTCCGTGCACGTCCGCAGGTCCACCCGAGGCTCCGAGCCGGGTCCTCCGTTTCCGATATGCTTACTGGCTGGCAGCGACCAGCCCTGGCCAGTAATTCCTCCTAGGCTCCTCCATCGATGAACCTGTCTTATCCTCCTCGTGTCCGATCCGTCTCGGCCCAAAACGCCTGCGCTGTCCATGTCAGATCTTCAGGCCGCGTCCACAATCAACTATAGCTGGCAGCGCTAGCGCAATAAATCGACGGCTTAGCGCATGCGTGTTATGGCCTCGTAGCTATAGGCTAGTGGACACTGGCACGCTGGACATTGACAGCCAATTGCAATGACTGCTGCATGCAATCGCATGTTGTCAAGATGCCCTCTCAGATAACTCTGCGCGATTTGGGTCTCCTAGGCCCACGTCCGCGCCAGCACCGGTACCGTACGCATAACTTACAGCTTACAGGGCAGTTGCATAACACTAACAGAGAAGGTGCATGATTCTCGGCGTACCAGTGGACACTGCATCGACATCTCGAGCTCCGGGGCCCTGTAGATCCCCAGGCTAGACAGCATCTACACAAGTACAGTATCTCCATCTCCATCTCTATCTCTATCTCGGCAGATAGGGTGTCCAAAGAGGCAGCGCGCCAGGGCAGCAGCGCGAGTACCCGGTCAGGTGGACGTGTGCATTGGACAAGTGTCAAACCCGGGCGTGGACAGGACGCTGCCTTGCTCGAGCTGAGGCCGACGTATAAAGGTATGTCTATATATGCGTATGTCTAGACTGATATGCACGCCGATGTCTATATCTACCCCTCGGCCTGGCTATGGATGTGGATATGGATATGGGGCGTCGAGTGCCGAGAGCATCTGCATCTGCATGACGGATACATATGTAGCGCATAGGCACACTCTGGCGATCTGCTGCAGCTGTGTACGTGCAAGACGGGGTGATTGCTCCGTTTGTCCGTGCGGCGTTAACGTTCTGTCGCTCTATCGTTCTACGCAGTACTTACCAGTTTAAATCCTTCCACATCCACATCTGGACATGCATCTGTTGTGCGCCCAATCCAGATAAACACCGGTACCATCGTAACGAGCGGATTATCAGAAACCGCGCGTTACGCTCCGCAGCACCGAAGCAGCACCAGACATATGCATAAACAATTAGCTACGTACATAACATATAACAGAGGCCTTTTCCGCTATGGACCGATCAGCGCAGAGAAGCCAGCAACGTCAACGCCCGCGCTTCGACCTACATTGCAAGACGACGCCGACAGCCACACAATAAGCGTTGCTACCCTAGTACGTGCCTATATATGCAAAGCACAGAGTACAGAGCACATCCGGCATGCCCGGTATGCCCATGCTTATATGCCTGTACGTCTATGCATCGATAGCAGCTGGTACCTACTGGCCGCAGCCTGGGCTCCTCGAGAGTAGCCAATGTACCCGTACAAGTACACACGTATACGTATGTTCACGTCAGACAAGCTCGAGTCGGGAGTCGGGACTGGCCGTGGCACTCGAGCCTGCTCAGCCGCCCTATTCTAACCTAATATAATACTGTAATTATGACCGGTGGCCCCCCCGCGCCCTGTTCCGTTTCAATCAAAATGGAACCCAGAGCACAAACCGCCAAACACCAAACCGCCAAACACCAAACGCAGCGCACAACTCACCCATCAAGCTCAAGCCGCCCGCAGCAGACAGCAAATACTTCCGCGCGCAACAAGAAATGCGAAACGCGCGATGCTGATAGACATCGACGGCCATATGCATATGCATATGCGTGATAGATGGCCGTGATGTGGCTATAACGATGTACTGTGCTCAAGCCCAGTCGAGCGCCGGTGTCAATGGCCAGGAGGACGCGGGAGGGGCCCTAATGCGGCGGGGTCGGGCCGCGCGCTGGGACGCACTCGGCACATATGATACGGATATGCATATGCGTATGCGTATAACAATTAGCACGCGCGGCGCGGCGCACAGGAACGGCAAGGGCAGGGGCTGGGTACGTACACATACACATACGCGTATATCGTATATCGTATATCGTAGATCCTAGGAGGCCAGTGGATCGCCGGACTGTAGTGCAGTCGCACGGGAGTCAGTGGAAGTGCTAGTGTGGGCGCGCGATGATGTCCTGGCCGTGTGATGATGATCCTTGGTCCATGATGCGTGCGATTAGATCCTAGCAGTACCGTAGGGCGGGGCGAGTGGTGTCAACAACAGCATCAGCGACCGAGCGGGGATACCGACGCCTACCCTCCAGCTGCAGGCACGAGCAACATCCACGCCCACGTCCACGTGTCCGCGCATGTACGTATGTAACGCGGGCGGCCTTGAAGCTTGACATGTTACGCGACGCGGCGTGGCGGGCACGCGCAGAAGGACGGGCGGACGGGCGGATGTTCGGATTCGAAGTCAAGGGCGCTGTACGAGTACGTCTTCGGCGGGGCTGTAGGGAAAGCTTAATACTGATCCTGATCCTGGACGCACACAAGGAGCAATCGCCGCGTCCACATCCGTCCACTGCACTGCGGAGATGGAACTGGAGATGGAGGAGACACGAGGGCTACAGCGCGGGCGATCCGCATACCACAAACCACATACCATAACCCGCATACCGCATACCGCACATCGCATACCGCTGTACATGTAGAGTACTGTAGGCCTCGCCTCACGTCACGCGTGCCGGCATCGCCGTCCTTATCTGCGCCAGCTGGGTGAGGCACATGTGTATTGTGTATTGTGTATCTGGAGACGAACCTACTCAGCCGATGTCGATGGTCGATGGGCGATGTCGTCATCAGATATGAGCAGCGTGCGAGTTTACGAACTGCTGCCGTAGGCGTACTGGATACCTGGATGGGTGGACTGATCAGCGTCAGCGTCGTCATCATACTGCCAGCACTGGTACTGGAGGCGCAGCAGGTAGCCCATACATACACACATACAATCGCGCACCAGTACGGTACCTCCATGAGGGCACAATAGCGAGCGAGCACCAGCACCACGACGCGTCACTACAGAACCAGTGCCCGACGCATCACTACAGGCCCAGGGCCAAACGCGTCAGTGCCAAACGCGTCACCAGCACTGCGACACACTATACCGTAGCCCCATCGTGCAGCGCCGCACGTAGACGTATACAAAGGATAAAATGCTGTGCTCTACAGCAGCAGCAGCGCAGTGACCAGTGCCGCTACGCCACGAGCCCCGAGTTCCCAGTTCCAAGCCCCGAGTCCCGAGTTCCAAGCCCCGAGTTCCAAGCCCCGAACACCGAGGCCCGAATGTGGAAGAATGACATTTATCACCAATACCAGTTGCAGTACCACCCAGCGTTCGTCGCGCCCGCGCACGCATGCGCAGATGTCCGGATAACGCGCGGAGATGGGGTGCGCAGGGCGTAGAGTGGCAGATAACACAAGCGAGGCGAGGCGAGGATAACACAAGCGAGATAAGTAGGATGGGCGTAGCGCAGCGAGAAGCGGGGAAACGCAAAGGAGAAAGAGGGGCGCCCCAGAGAACATACGCGATACCGACGCAGGGATAAAGGACGCTGTCGTCATCCGTCTCGGCGTGCAATTGCACCTGGCACCTTGCACCTGGCACCTTGACCATGACCATAAACGTATGCCCGGGGACCCTCGAACGTTGCGGTGCCTCGTTGTTTGGCTTGGTTACGAGTACGATCATCCGCGAAGTGGGATATGATGACTCGGTGCGAGGACGAAAGGAAGGTATCAAGAAAGGAAGAAAGGAATCAATAAAGAAAGGAAGGAGAAGAGCTGAAAGGCCTCGGCAGGCGTCCAGGGTCGACGATCCAAGGAGCCGAAAGCGCACTACCAAGGCAACCCAAGGACCCAAGAAGCCAAAAAGCGGCGTCGAGGAGAATCGCAGCACAAAGCACAAAGCCCGCACGCCCGCACGCCCGCGAACTATACACCCCATCAGCACAGAACCGCACAACGCACAACGCAGAACCAGAACCATAATCATAACCATAACCGCACAACGCAGGGACGATCCGGACGCAAAGGGGGTGATGCGACGCGATAGTCAGTAGTACAGTAAGCACATAGGTCCTAGGCACAGAAGCACAGAAGCACAGAAGCGCAAATGGGGTGTCGGCGATAGCAGGACAAAGCTGCGAGTGGGCGGGGGGGTAAGTCAGCGGCGTGCGATCAGATGGATGGATGGATGGATGGATGGATGGTAGTAATCCGAGTCCGAGTCAAGAAGGCGAACTTGAAAGCAAGCGGTATACGGAACCGTGACCCGGCATCGCCCGCCCCGTAATGTCCTTGCTTTCTTGCTTTCTTGCTTTCTTGCTTTCTACGTCTTCTGCGCACCCTTGCGTTCTCACCACACCACACCGACGATCCCAAGCCACGGTGCACCGAGTGGCTCGCGCGTCCCTAGTCCCTAGTTTGCAGTCCCTAGTCGCTGAACAATCACAGCGCCCTGCGTCCCAAATCCCAGATCCCGGATCCCGAGTACGAGTCCTGAGTCCCGAGTAACACGCAGCGCCGCCTTCTCCAGCTGAGCCTCCCCGAGGACCGAGGACCGAGGACGTGAAACGCAAGCAGAAGGCAGAAGAACGCACTCGAACGCGCCCGCACGTTCACTTACACTTACACACCCGGCCTCGACCGTGCGCCGTGCATTGAATCCCCATCCATCCATACCATGTGCATACGGAGCGGCAGACCCACATCGTCCACGTCGGCGGTTTGAGGTTTGAGGTTGACAGAGCGCATGACGTCGGGAACCGAGGCGCCAGTGGTGTCCCACCGCGTCCGCGTCCGGGTCGAGGCTGGCGTCGGTCGTGGAGAACAGATGACAAAGCCCGTCACGCGTCACGCGTCACGTCACAGCTCGGACGCGGGGGCAGAGAGGCCCCGACGTCCGCGCAGGCGAGTACCGCCGGATGCCAGGGTGGCGCGGGATCTATGTAGAGAAGCGACGAGCAAGGAGTAAGGAGCAAGGAGCAAGGAGCAAGTCGAAGTGGAGAGGCGCCGCGGCCGGGTGGTCCGTGGTTGCAGGGCGTGTGGGATGTGGGATGTGGGATGTGGAGTGTTCGAGGGTGACTGGTGACTGGTGACTGTTATAGACGGGCGGGCGACAGATGGGTGATGGAGACGAAACACGGGTGTGGATAGATAGATAGATAGGTACGACGGTGCGAGGTGCGAGGTGGAAGTAGGAATGGATGCGCGGGTTGCATATGGACATGGATATGGACGCGGGCGAGTTGTGATGCGTGATGCAGGGACCATATAAGAGGTATATGCAGATGCAGCTGGCGTCGGGGATGCGTATGAGCATGGGGAAAGGAGGGCGCAACGCAACAGGGCATCAGAACTGTGATGCTGGAGATGGGATTGGCCTTGGGGGCTGTACGCATATGCACTGGGGATCGCGTGCCGTCGGTCGGGCAGTGGGCAGTGGGCTGGGAACCGGGCGGCACGGGCGTGTAGCGATACTGCAGGTCGGGCGACCGTGCACGACGCGGTGTGTGTGTGGAGGAGATGTGGGTGGATGGTGGATGTGGATGTGGATGATGGATACTGGCGTCGCGCGGAGATGAAAAGACGTATGTAAGTCAGCGTCTGTAGGATGGAGAGCAACTGGTGAATACGGGCATGGCGGAGCGAGCGTCGGCGTATGTCCTGTCACGCCGCAGCACGACCACATACTTACGTGGCACGTCGTGAAAACTGCTGTGGCTGCGAAGCCTCGCGGTAGACCCATTTGCGGGCACCGAGGGCGTCCAGGAACGGTCGCAGGCGACCGCAGGACAGAACGGCGCAAGGTCCGTGAATCGCCGCGCCGGCTGGGCACAGCAGGTGGAGCGGGGCGCAGGCGTGCACCGCGGCGGGCAGGCGCACGGGGCGGGCCACAGGTCCGCGCGCAGCGACGGCCGAGGGGAAAGTGGGGCCCGTAGGGGTGGCTATTCTGCAGACTTGGTGGAACAGGTTCCGGCGGCGACTAGGATAGCCTGCGTTCTCGAGGGTCTTGCGAAGAAGAAGCGGCCGGGAATGGCAAGGCGTGCGAGACGGGGAGTGCGAGGCAGAAGGGACTCGAGCTGGGCCGAGCACCGTGCTGGTTCTTGGGCTTATCTTACCGAGGTCCGAAGCGATTGGCGGCAGCTGGTTCGGAAGAGGGAATAGGTTCGAGTAAGAGAGTTGCGGCGTCGTGGTGGATTGGAGGCAAGGCACGAGACACGTGATGGACATGCAGGTAGATCCTCGAGTTGGAAGTGAGGATCTGGAAACAAAGTGTGGGGGCTAAAGTTGTCAAACGAAGGCGTACCAAGGCGAGGAGGCGAGGAGCTGATTGGACAAGATAGCGTGTTTGGGGTGTGCCAGAGCTACGCTCCCGATCTCATGCAATAGGAGCGATGACCATATCGGACGGGAAGCGACGCAGGGATGGTGCCGTGCATGTCGCGAGGGCGCGCGGGGGACGGGAGTTTCGAGGACTGATTCACTCGCTCGGAACGCACCGCACAGCGCAAGTCGGCGAGAGAGGCAGTAGAACGGATCGAGGTTTGGCCGGACCGAGCTGTGCTTAGTCACCTCCAGTGTCCTCCGTCCCCAAGAGCGCTGGCCTGCGATGGCATGAGGCGTCCTGCTTTCTATATAACGATACCCCAGGCCGTCCGATCTGCCACCAGTCTTCAGCTCTTCGTCTACCCCTCTTCTTCTGAGCCATCGCCCTTCAGCTCTCCCGCAGAGGATCTTATCAAACGGTGAGTGTGCATGTCGGATGGACGCGGTGGCTGAGAGAGGCGGATCAGGCAGGGATCTGTGGCACTGGGGGACCTCAGAGTCACAGCCACAGAACGAGAGAGGGAGGCCGGATAGCCGGGACGGCCCTAGTAAAAGTTTTTATTTGTTCTGATGCGGGGGCCATGCGGTTCGAGCCAGTTGTTTGGGTTGGTGCAGAATTGGTCCGGTCTCATGCCCCTGCTTCGCTTCTCGCCTTGGTTTATATAAGTCCCTTTTTGATTCCCAGTCCCTTCTCCCCTTCCCGTCAGCAACTACCCCCCTCCCTCCCCCATCCCCTTCGACATACTCCATGGCCGCCGTCTCCGGTCCCATTGCTCCCCGACACCCTTCCCCGTTCCGCAAGGCGCAGAAGATCTCGCGCCAGCCAACAGCGCACCAGGGCGCCCCAACAGTGCGTTGCCTCGTTCTGGTTCCCTGTCTCTCCGCTCATTTAGCGCCTGTAGAAGTCGAGTAGTGACCCATACCACGGCCATGAAGACATAGCCAAGCTGTGTAGCCGCTTCGTCTCCCATCTATTCGCCTGCCCCGACAACCCCCCTGCCGCGTCGCCATCAGCGCCGACGCCGCGACTCGACCACTTCATTGCGTATGCGCTCCACCGGACGCGCCTGCATTCGTCGGTCACCTTCGCGGCGTTGTACCTGCTCCAACGTCTCAAGGCGCGTTTCCCTGCGGCCAAGGGCTCCTCAGGCCACCGCTTGTTCATATCGGCGTTTATGATCGCTTCCAAGATCATTTGCGACGACACCTACTCGAACAAGTCCTGGTGCATCGTCGGTCAAGGCATGTTTGCTCTCCGCGAGATCAACCAGATGGAGCGCGAAATGTGCTCTTACCTCGAGTGGCAACTCAACGTCGACGCCGCAACGCTCGCCGACTTCGAGGCGCAAGTTCGCCGCGACTTCGCTGGCAATGGCCCCTACCCCCCCGTCGCTCTCGGCCAGGCGGCCCCCACCTCCTTCCCCCACGCCGGCGCATCCGCGCCCATACCGAGCTTTGGGCCCTCGACGTCGAGTCGGACGTCACCGCCGCGGACCGTCCATCCCTCCATCCTCCCCGCGTCCGCCACAGCCGGCGTCGCGTACACCCCCGCGCCCGTGTCGCCACCCGACACGCCCTCGTCATCGCGCTCGACATCCTCGTCGCCCGCGTCTACCGCCTCGCCGTCGACGCCCCCGGATATGCAGCCGAACTACGACGTCAAGATCGTGTCGTCGGCCAGTTCGGAAAACATCTCTCTGTCGAGCGACGTCGTCCTGGCGCACGCACCCTCAATACCCATCGCCGCCAAGCGCACCGCGTCGCCCGCCGCGGCCGCGCCGCAAAAAGCGAAGCTCGGCCGCGACCAGTTCGCGTTCGCCACGCGGACCGTCTGGTAGTCCCGCGCGCCGCCGCGCCCTTGTCTATGCTTGTCCCGGTTTGCTTTCGTCCATATTGCTGCTGCTGCTTGGCCCGCTCTTGCTGTATAATACACTAACTCGTACTCATTCGCCGTGGACTCCGACACAAACCATCCCATGACTATCTATATGCTTGCTGCACCACACATCCCCCTCCCCCTCCCCGCCCCCGCCTCGCCCATTCATGTTTGCATCGCACCCCCGCCCCACCCTCATTCCTCGCTCGTTTTCGCGCCCCGCCGCCGCGGCGCGGGCAGTGACATTGGCCGGACCCGTCTCAGCATTCGTCCCCATCCATCCGTCCCCATTCGATTCGTTCTGTCCCTCCGCCAGGGGCTCTGGGTCCCGTTACCGTTACGCACATTGCATCCATCTTGTCTCCTCTCTCTGTCGGCGCAGCTTGCTCACGCATCATATCCATTTTCCGTTCCACGCCAATTCCATTCCATATTCTCTTCTCTTCTTTCACTACTGTCTATCGCGCGCGCGCTCTTACATCTCGCGCCTCTCTTTCTTTCTTCCTTCTCTCGCTCGCTCGCCCGCTCGCACACTGCAGATGTTTTTATTAGCCCCACGTATTTAGTGATCTGGTATACCTCCCGCCCTCCACTACAGATACAACAACGACGTAGGCATTATCGTATGTCAAAAATGAAATGAAAGTAAATGAATCTTGTAATATCCTCCTCCTCCTCCTCCTTCTCTCGCGTGCCGTGTCCTCTTTCTGCCCTTCCTTCTTCTCGCTTCTTTTCACTTCACGTCTCGCGAGTGTGACAAGTACGCGCGCGTTGGCAAGGCGCCGCCGCCGCCGCCGCCGTAATTGTATTGTCTGCTGGCAGGCACCGCTCAGCACCCCCGTCACGACGCGCGCCGTCGGCTTTTCGGGAGCTGCAGTCGGCACGTGTCGATGGGGCGTGCGCGTGGGGGTAAACAGTACAGTACCTTCTAATCAGGCCTCAGCCTCAGGGCGGGTACGTGCCTTCAGACTCGAGTCTGGCGGCGGCCTCGTGGATCACGCTTTGGCCTGGGGCGCGCGTCCGTCAGAAGCCCGACTCGGGCAGTTCCTCTAGGATTCATGCGAGCGCCGCGTGTTGGTGTGGGCGTGGGTGGACGGACGCGCTCCCGAGGACGTCCGACAGCAGCCTGAGCTCGAGGTGATCGGCGGTTTAGTCTTGGATATCGCTGTAGGGGGTGGGTAAGTCACAGTGGGTGGGCCGCGTTACTTCATCTAAACGTGCGTGTTTTTTTGTTTTTGTTATCTTTGACGTTCTGAATCATTCTCGCAGCATTGCATTGCACGGTACACGGGCACTACTTACATACTGTCACGCCTTCGCCGTCTAAGCTTCGCGGACGGCGACAGTCCTGTACTAATAGAACTAGGCATGTTCCGAGCCCCGCGCCCCGCGCACGCCGCATTACGACAATCCTAAGTAATCCGAAGCGTTGTCAGTCAACCAACCAGTCCCTCGTCCCTCGTCACTCGTCACTCGTCACTGTGGGCGCGCCGCCCTAGGACAGCTGGAAGAACACCATTTACCGTACTATCCCGCGATGACATTGACATGACAGCAACCCGGCACGCACGCTCAGGCCTCAGGCTCCATTGACAGGGCTAGCGGCAGCGGCAGCTCCTCCGCGTTGCCTTATCGCGCGTGCCATCAGAACGTGGCGGCAGGCGAGATTGGGGCGAGATCATTGGCCATTGACGTGGACGGGACGGCCGCTGCCAATTTGGATTGGATGGGATGGGATGGGATGGGATTGGAACATACCGGTGCGTCGACCGTCGACCGTTGTACGCGCGCCAAGGCGATTGTTCACGACATAGGACATGGGACACAAACATCCAATGTCGCGGACTCTGTTCCTCGGCTTAGGATGTAGATCGCATGCATATGTACAATATGCATATGCATCTGTCGAAGCACACCTACACCGCCACTACAGCTATAGCTCCTGCTCCTCTGCAGCCTGCGCTCCGAATACGAATACGAATCCGCGCGCGCGCGACGTCGACTCCGACTCAGAGCTGCAGTACTCGTACTCGGAGGCACTAGTACTGGCGCGGTCGGCGTCGACGGTCCTTGGAATGATGTGGTACGATACGTATACGCTGCCATCACCGTAACGTTAACGTCACCGCGCGCGCCCGCCTTGGGTAAGTCCTACTTGGTGCCATGTCACTAGCCACTAGCCACCAGCCACTGTGCGTGGGGAATGATGGCACCCGAGGCCCGAGGACAGCGCGACAGGCCAGGACGTCCGTCACTCGTGTGTGATCGTGCATCTGATGGTGCCGGTCACATGCACCACTAGTTCTGGCAGCGGGACGCGCGCACGTATTCAGTACTCAGTATTGGGCGACTTTGTGGGTCCAGCCTGAGCTTTGCGGTACTGTACTCGGGTACGCGCCCGAGTATGGCGACGGCTCGCTTCTCTTCGCGAGCGCAGGACAGTGCCTGCTCGATATGGGTACTAGTACTGGTGCTGGCCGCGCTATCGAGCCTTCGATGTTCCATGTTCGACAACGTTCACGCCCCCGCCCGCACCCACGCATCTGATGTTTCCATGTCGCTCGCTGTCCAAAATGTCGCGTCGTTCTGCCTCCGAGATCCAGATCCAGACATGGCCATGGCCAACGCTAAGCTTCGCGCGATCGCTGCAGCCTCGCGCTCTATAGCTATCATGCCAAGTCTGAATCACCGACTTACTTATCTCTCGTGCAAGCCGCACCTGGCGTGATGCATGATATATCGGAACGGACATCCTTAATTGCAAGCGCAGGGGCCACAGCGCTGAGGGCGAAACGTTGCAATGCCCGCGGCCGCTGATCAGAACCATCCGCCCCGAAGCCGTAATATTGCGCCCTCGTTGCAGGCCTGCACTCTGCCGCCCCGCGCGCCCGGATGCGGCAGCCTCGCAGCGCTCCCACACTCATCTCAGCCGTCCTCCGTCCTCCGTCTCCAGCCGATACCAGTGCCAGTGCCAACGCTCGTTCTTCTTGTTCGCATTCTTGTCCTTGTTCTATTCTAAAAGGCGCATAACGACTGCACCATGCCATACAGTACCCATGTATAGCACGCGGCAGAGCTTGCAATTGTCAGCCCAGGTGCGTATACGGTATACGTACGCTGCGCAGGCGAGCCCCGAGTCGGCCCCACACTGGCACAACAAACAACGCCTAAACCGCGTGTCGCAGCTGCTGGCTGGCGTGGATCTGGATTCTGGGCGCGGGCAGCGACCGTCGTCCTCGTCGATCGGCAGTGAGCACCCGCATGCGGCAGGCGCTCCCCCGCCCGCTGGCGGTGTGGCGGGAGGCGGGCGGGCCGTGGTGGCTGGAGCCTTCCTGGAACTGCAATTGCAATCGGCCCTTGAGCTTGAATCTCCCTCCTCCCGGCACGAGGATTGTGCTCTACCGTGGCCGGATCAGCGTTTCGGTGCTCGGAGCGTGGGTGCGTGGCCGTGGATGCGATCAGAACGTCTGTTCTGTTCCACGCCCGCACGCGTGTTCTCTGGGTAACGCGTAACGAGTAACGAGTGCCTCGCGGCTTCCTTGTGGCTGGCTGGCTGGCTGGTGCTGCTTCGTTGCCGGTTTGGGATGTGTGGGCCGGGGAGAGTGGTCTGAGTTCTGGAGGGCTTCTGCTGGGATCACGCGGCGCGTGTGCTGTCTCCATTCGGCGCGGAGGGCTCTCACTATGCTGTCAGCTGGCGCTGGCGCTGGGACCTGCGCTGCATGCATATGCGGGATGCCATGCACGGTGGCTGGCGGGGACTGCGGCCGTGTGTGGGCCGCGGGGAAGGAACAGATGGCGTTTCGTCGCGGCGGCGACAGCCTGTAGGCGTCAAGCTGTATCTTGCAATTGCGTATCTGGCCTCGCTGCAGAATAGACATGGTGTGCGAAGGGGCGTGGATCAGATTTCCCTCGACGGCGGAAAGGTTATGGCATTTTATGTAACACCAGGTGCGCACAGTACGTGCCGTGCCACACTCCTGCGGGCCCAATTCCGGTCCGGGACGGATAGTGCTGCATGCTAATTGATTTGTTCACATAGGCTTTCACTTACTGACAATTGCGGGACGAGCAGAGCTCCTTGATCTCGTACCACCACCATGGTCGAAATTTCCCACGGTCTTGACCAGGGCAAGGATGGGTAACGACAACGGAGGATGGCTTTTACAGACATCCTACACCGAATACACCCTCAGACAACATCTGGCTCCCCCACCGAACACAGTCATCGGACATACTGCGCCAAGCCAGGTTGAACGCGCCGCTCCTGCGAGCTACGTCGCCACCGACACATCACGAAACCGGCTCCCTACCCCACACGCACCACCCGCACCCGCACCCCCCACCACCCCCTGAGTCAACCTACCCACCACCGGCGACCTCCTGCGACCTGACGCAGGCTCCCAATCCTACAACCCCCCACGATACCATCGAAAGATAATCAATGCCACGTCACAACAACCCGCGTGATCCTCAACGCCCCAACGCGACCCAGCCTACCGCTTATAGATACAACAGGCCAAAACTACTATAGACTACAGCCCAACATAGCTACCTGTAAACCATAGTTAGCCTTATCTATACGTGAAAAGCACCCCTTAGACACACGTCCGAGCATGGGAACACCGACGCCGTACTAACAAAATGGATATGATTATCCAAACGTCTATAACCGCACAGAGTATACCTCTTACGCCGCGCACGCTAAACGTCCATAAAACTCCCCACGATGCAACTTGGAGGCTGCGGCACGCCAGTCCGCAACCGCCACCACCATCCCCGCCACCCTCGCGCACGGACCACCTGCACACGCCGCAGAACGATCCAGGCCAAGTCACTGTGACACGTCACTTAGTACAGTGAGTCACGCTTGCCCCACACAAATGACGACGTACTCAATACACCGACGATGCACCCACAAGCCCATCGGCCCGCACATATCGGTCTCGATATAATACTTAACCCAACACCCATCAACGGCGAGCGGACGTATAACCACGCCGACATGCCACGCAGCCCCGACAGCCACAACGCGCTCCCCGGCACATACCCGCCCCGAGGATGAAGTGGCAGCCTGAACCTGACGATCGGTGGTCCCCACCCAAGTCTCCTCCACCCCAAGAATGGTGCACTCCGAAACAATGGTGCTTGCTAAAGAAGGAATTAATACCATGCCTAACAACACAATACACCCTTACCAAACATCTGGGCTAACCACCGGGGAGATAGCGCCTCCCCCTTGCTATGATCCACCATAGAAATGAATAATGATGAGAGTAAAGACGGTGAATAATAGACGATTGTGAAACACTGGAAGGAGTGACTGGATGATAAACAAAACCAGAATAAGCGCCCACCAAGCGCCCTTAAATACAGAACCATCACCCCTAAGCGAAATTCAAGCGGCGCTCATCCATAACCCGGGACCTCTCCGGGAACCCTTGATCAAGCAAGTACGGCACCGGAATGTCCGCACACTTGCAGAATGAAACCAACAAGCCAGCCAAATGCGCCCCGTACTAAAGCACCGAACCGCGCGACACATCACGGGAACGAACTAGACCACCACGTGACCGCTCCCTACTGGAATGTGACTCAGCCACAGTGCCACTGAGCACGCCCGAAACGACGCCACCTGACCCACGCACACTGCTCACCACAAACCACGAATAGAATCAATAAATTGACGAAGCTATCGACCAATTACAATCCCCTGCGACCCCACCCGACGCGCTGATCGACAATGTTACCAACTAAAGGCAAACCGCCCCGCCAACACCCCAGACGAAAGGGCAATTACCTCACCTAACACACTGACCCCTCGTGTAAGAGCAGCATCACCACGACTCTGAGATATCAACTGCTCATGGCGCCTGATAATCCCTACAGAAAACGCCGACCATCCCACACAGGTGAAACTTTCGCCGTACATCCCCGACGAACTTTGGTTTAAAAAGCGACCGCTCGCACCGATCCACCCCAGAGTCCCCCGCTCAGCCAGTCTCTACCGCTCGAAACCAACCCCCCAGTTAACCCCCCCCTTCACGATGTCGACCGGATCCCCCGCCCCTACGCCCGACCGCACCTTTCCGACCGCGCCGCGCACGGCAAAAGAAACCTCTCTGAAAACGACCCTCGCTGTCCGCCAGGCGAAGACCGCTGGACCCGCGACCCAGGGGCAGACGGCCCGCCAGAACTGGCGCTCCGCCCCGGGAGACGGTACGCATATTGCATACGCT
The DNA here is from genome assembly GCA_002286715.1 of Dentipellis sp. KUC8613. Lineage (NCBI taxonomy): Eukaryota > Fungi > Basidiomycota > Agaricomycetes > Russulales > Hericiaceae > Dentipellis > Dentipellis sp. KUC8613. Next base: position 501,797 of record NSJX01000009.1, on the reverse strand, counting down.
AACGCGTCCCCGAAATGTTCTTACTCCGTATACGGATAGGAGGTATCCATTACCAGATACGCCCAGAGGATATATACCCTCCCATCACGACGATGGAACCCTTTGACATGGACGACCCCTCGACCCCAGACTCCATCACGTCAGAAGAGATCAGGGCGTACTATACCAACTCCTCCCCGATCGGCTCCCCGTACCCGCAGCCATCGGAACAGGCTATCGACCCAGCCCTCATCAACCGCGCTGCGACCCCGATCCCCCAACAAAGTACGCCCCCCCAGGACCGTAAGCGAAACCCCGCGCCGCCGAAACAAATAAAATCTAACACTCTTGAATAGTCACCCCAGTAGCCCCGCGGCAGATCGCCGCCAATCGGACGACCGATGAAACGACCCCCCCACCGACTCTGCCCGGCGCGGTCGAACTGGAAGACGAAGTCATGCACGATATTACTGCCCCCCCCGGACTCCGCCAACGCCCTCTGCCAGATACCCCGCAGGCCACAACTGTTTATTCTGACATCGCTACCCCGAACCCATTCGCCCCGCTGGCCTCCCCAATGCCCGCAGCGAACGCACGGACGGACAAAGGCAAAGGACGGCAGGAACAAACGGAAACCCGCTCCCCGAGTAAGCCCACAGCCACCATGTCTCGGCCACGCTAACCTCAGCACAGCCCTAGAAGGCGTCCAAGCATCCCGATGGGCACCGAAGCACCTCCGCCCCATCGTCACGACAGGGGAGCCGTCCACCACAGCAACGACGACAGGGGGAGACGCTGCGCCGGTGACAGCCCAAGCGACACCGACGAACATCGCTGCGCCCATTGATCCGGCCTGGGACCCGGACCACGTCATGGACCCACCAGAACCCCCCGCCCCAACCCCCGTCGAAGCACAAGCCGATAGCATCCTCCAGGAGCTCGAGATCGCCAACCAGCACGCTCAAGCGGTAACCAACCCCGCCCACCCTCCGGTAGAGCCAGCGACAACGTTCCACGAGGGACCCTTTGAGCAGATCCAAGACTACACCCACCTCGACCCCTTCCGCGATATCGCCCGCAGCCAGATCCGAGACTGGATCACGCGTACCGATAAAGGGGAAAAGCTCATCGTGCGCCCCTTCGGCATGGAGGCTCGCGACCGAGCGCAGCACAGCACCCTCGTCACCCTCATCCGAGAATCCGCCGCCCTCTTCACAGGCCTGACAAACGTGGAAGTCGCACCCCCAATCCCCGCCCCTGCGGGCGAGCGCCCGGCCAACGCCAAGCCCGCATGCCCGGCAACGTTCATTCTCTTCTTCCTGAACGAGGAACAACATCACCGTATGCTCGACCGCGGCATCATCTCCTGCACAACGATAACGTACCAGGTCATCTCCCTCCAACCAACCCTCCCGACCCTCTTCCTGACGCTCGCTGATTTTTTCACGTCGAACGCCGACGTTATCCGAGCCACGATTGTTGAGTACTGGACGACGCACACGTCTAACGCTGCCTTCGACACACTGAACGCGTCCCTCATGAATCAGATTACGCCCGCCACAGTCCAGGCCCTGATCGCCTCGATCCGCGTCAATAGCATCGCCACCAGACGACAGGGCGGAGTCCTGAAGCCGCACTGGCAGGTCTTCGTTGCCAGTAGCCTATTGACGCCCGAGCAATGGCTCCACCTCCGTCGCTACCTCAGTCTCATCCAATACGCCAACTCCTACCACGGCATAGGTGTCTGCATCGAACCTTTCATCTGCAACATCTGCCACTCGGCAGGCCACCCTACCGGCATGTGCCCTTTCCCGGAACAACTGGAATGGCACGGACTGATCCACCCGCCACGCCCGACCTCAACGCGGGGTACCGGAAGGGGAGGCAGGGGTCGCGGACGAGGACGCGGCGGCGCGAGAGGCGTTGGCGGCATCACATACTAAACACCCTCCCCCCACCTTACGCTCATGACGGACCCGCTATCATCCACCTTGCACCTTTGATAAACCTACGAAATAAGCCCATATCTACATAGACTACGACATTAACCCTGACCACCACTCCCACCTGTACAACCCTATCCCCATAGATGCGGCCAATAGATAAACTTGACCAGCAAAGACCTCCGCGTGACCTCGCGACAACGCAACTGCACCCTTCTGACGGCCGACGACGCATGCACGCGGGTAAGATGCATCGCTACTCCCCGGGCCGCCAGGGAACCAAGGCGCCGCCGAGACTAGGAGGAGCTCGCGGCTGCCGAACGCGCTGGGGCCCACATATACTGACCGCACGCGGGACAGGAAAGCCCCACCGCCACTCCGCCTGCAAACGACGACTGGCAAAGTGCCAAACGGTGGCCTATTTAGGCCGAGGACCAACCGTGCCGAGAGGCTCAAGCACCTGAAAAACAGACGTCGTGCCGCCCCGCCCTGCGCGCCGCCCCAGTATTCATCTGCATACGTCCAAATGTGATAGCCGTTGCCTATCCTGTCAGCTTATGGTCGTACGCTGACTGAGTATCCCGACTGCTGCTATTTCAAACATAACTTTACCTATACGATCCCCCGAAGTCTTGGAAGGGGTGCATTCGCACCCGGTACCGAGCCTCCCCGCTCACGGAGGGAGGCCACAGCCTGTCACTCCTGCGACCCCACCCCATGACGTGAGCGACGAGCGACAAAGTGACACTACATCGGACGATGCAACTGCCAATCGTACCCTACCGCCCATGCCTTGCCCACGAACCACAGATACCGGACGCCGTACACGGGCGAACATCAAACTTGCCACGATCAATGTTAACGGACGGAAATCTGCCCGCAATACGTGGAACCAAGTCTCGAAATGGACGGACATTGCCCGCCTAATGAGAAAACAACATATAGCCATCCTAGCCGTCCAAGAGACGCACCTCGAACAGGCGCACCTCGCTCAAATCGAAAACCTGTTTGCTAAACGCATCCGCATATTCAACTCCCCTGACCCCGCACGACCGGGCAGCTCTGCCGGAGTTGCTTTTGTCTTAAACAAGGAGCTGCTTGACACTAGTACGGCGGCCTGTGCGACCCTGATCCCAGGTAGAGCCTTAAAACTTACACTAAAATGGCACGGCGAAGAAAGTATCACCCTAATAAACGCATATGGCCCGAACCGGCCAGCGGACCACCCGCCCTTTTGGGCGGAACTCACTACAAAACTCAACCTCCACCTCCAACGGACCCGACAAACCCACATCGACTTTCTGTTGGGTGACTTTAATCTAACAGAAGACGCCTTAGACCGCGCCCCACCCCGCCCCGAGCCACAGTATGCCGTCGCTGCACTGCGCGAATTCCGACAACGCTACAGCCTTCAGGACGCCTGGCGTCACAACCACCAAACAACCCGACTCTACACGTACAGAAGCCATGGCGGTAACGGCTACGCACGCTCCCGCCTTGACCGCATCTACACTGCCGACCGCCAAGCGGCGAACGTCTTTGAATGGTCGCATTGCGAACTACGAGACGTCACCGACCACACGCTCGTCACGGTCCGCTTCGCCCCACTGGATGCCCCCTACCAAGGAAAGGGCAGATGGACAATGCCGCTACACATACTACACGACCAGCGCCTCATAGATATCTTAATGGACAAAGGGCTACACATGCAGGAAATAATAAAGGAAAGTCCCGGAATACGCACCCACCACCACAACCCACAATCCCTATGGCTTAACCTAAAAAAAGATATGATAAATACAATCAAACATTATGCACGTAGTCAGATGAGCCGCACAACGGCGCGTATTAGTGCACTGGAGTCTGACTGCGAGAAACTCGTAAACCATCCAGCCTATGACGGAGATGTCTCCATGCGCATGGAAGAAGCCCTCCTGCAGGAGGAAATTCAACGCCTGGAACGTAAACAACGCACATCCGCCCAACAACGCACAGCGGCCAAATGGCACTCGGAGTGTGAGCGAATGAAGAAAACTTGGATAGCATCGAGCAAAACTCGCAAACCCAGAAGCGTCATAAAACGCCTCAAGCTCCTCAACCAACCGCGCGAAGGGGCGATTCAATACGAAACGAACTCCCAGAAAATGGCAGACCTCGCGGGTGAGTATCACAATCGCCTACAATCTCAAGGCGACGATGCCCCAGTCACGCCGGAGGAACGCCGCCTCAACGAGGAACAAGTCATAAACTCCATCCCGACACACCAGATCCTCCCCGACAATTATCAGACCCCCCTAAAAGACACCATATCTGAGCTACAAATAGAGACGGCCCTTAAGTCCTCCAAAAACGGCACGGCAACGGGACTCGACGGATGCCCGTACGAACTCTGGAAAAAGCTTGACGCGACATACCGGACACGCGCCAAAGCAAGGAAGCCTGCGTTTAACCTCGTCTCCACCCTGCAAACTGTCTTTGCGGACATCCAAACCCACGGCGTTGAACCCTCGAATCCCTTCGCTGAAGGATGGATGTGCCCCATCTTTAAGAAAAATGATACCACCGAAATTGCGAACTACCGCCCGATCACACTACTCAACACTGACTATAAACTATTTACAAAAGTCCTAGGACTGCAACTGGCCGAAGTAGCGGAACGACTACTCGACCCTGATCAAGCGGGCTTCGTACCGGGCCGATCAATCTTCGACCAAACCCGCCTGGCAAATGCCATGATTAACTTCGCTGAAGCAACGGAAGAGAATGGAGTCATAATGGCCCTCGACCAGGAAAAAGCGTACGATAAAGTGCGCCACCCGTATCTGTGGAAGATCCTGGCCAAGTTTAATCTCCCCCCGCTGTTCATCAACACAGTCCGCTCGCTATATGAATCTGCATACACCAAGGTTGCGATCAACGGTTACTTCAGTAAGCCTTACAAAATCTCCCGCGGCGTCAGACAAGGCGACCCACTATCATGTATCCTCTTCGATCTTGCCATCGAGACCCTACCATCGATGCTCAAAGCCTCTCCAGCCCTCCGTGGCTTTTCTATACCTGGGTTGCAAAAAAGAATCCTGGTCAGCCTCTTCGCTGATGACACCGCACTCTATCTCAGTGAGCATGACCGCTACGATACCGTCCAGGACATCCTCGACCGTTGGTGCTTAGCATCAGGCGCCAAATTCAACATCAACAAAACTGAAATCATCCCGATCGGTTCTGAGACGCACCGTCAACAAGTTATTGCGACGCGAAAAATAAACGCTAACGACAGCACGCCCCTTGCTGAGGGCATCCGAATTGCTAAAGACCGCGAATCCACGCGCTACCTCGGGGCGTGGATCGGTAACCTGGTCGATAACACCGGGCAATGGGAAATCACCCTAGACAAAGTAAAACAGGATTTCGACCGCTGGGAAATGACGCACCCGACCTTAGAAGGTAAACGTCTGATCGTCCAAATGAGCGCCGGCGGACGAACCCAATTCGCGACAAAAGTCCAAGGTATGCCCACGCATATCGAGAACGCACTGCAGAAACTTATCCGGAACTTTCTCTGGGGCGAACACCGTTCGCCACCGATTAGCCTTGACCACCTCTACCGCCCAAGGTGCGAAGGCGGCCTAAGTCTCCTAGACATCAAAACCCGAAACGAAGCTATACACATCACCTGGCTCCGCTCCTACTTGGACCTCACCCCGCAACGCCCGAAATGGGCGTTCATTACTGACATACTCATCAACCTCGTCACCCCCAACACGGTGAATGACCTGGCCACGTTAAACACGTTCCTACAAACCTGGTCCCCCCCACTAACTGGGAAGAACAGCAAAGTCCTAAGCCGCGACATCCTTGACATGCTAAAAACAGCCCGTAAATACAACACTAGCTTTGCAGCCCTAAAACTCACCAGATCTCTACAGCTTCAAATGCCTGCATGGTACCACCTAGGCGCCGCCCCGACCCGTAATGATGCGCGCATGAGATGCCTCCTCTCAACCCACCACGCGACCAAAATCGCCGACCTAGTCCGGATCACACGCCGGCTGCGTGACCCGCCAACGCCCAATCCGCACGTCAACACCCCTGGCTGCGCCTGCGCAGACTGTGAAGACGACCGCCTAGCCGGCTGTGAACACCCTCATCGCTGCCTCGCAAAAGCGCAACAAACCTTGTTGAGCATTAAACCGATACTGAACCCGCTCCGCACGCACCAACATGACGGCCTCTCGCTCACGCGACGTCGGAAAACCCGTAATAAAGATGCCCACAGAACGAATGGTGAGATCTTATTCGACCCCTCAGTAACATGTAAAACGAACCTGGCCGAATGCTTTCGTATTTTCACGGATACCTCTCCACTCCACGACGACCCAGCTGACCGACTCACGTTCGTCGCCAACGGACTTGACTTACAACATGAACACCGCAACATCTACACCGATGGCGCCTGCTTCAATAATGGCCGGGTCAATGCCCACTGCGGAGCGGGCATCTGGCTCGGCCACAACCATCCAGGGAACAAAACCATAAGAGTCCCGGGGGCCCTCCAATCGAACCAGGTAGGCGAACTTGTGGCGATTACCGAAGCCCTCCGAGCAACAGAAAACTTTGTACCCGTCACGATACATACTGACTCCCAATACTCCATTAAAGGCCTCACGAAATTCCTCCAGGAATGGGAAGACCGGGGCTGGATCGGCGTAAAAAACAGCCTCTACTTCCGTGTCGCTGCCGCCCTCCTCCGAGCTCGAACAGCGACCACAAAATTTAAATGGGTGAGAGGCCATAATGGCGACCGAGGAAATGAGGAAGCCGACAGAACAGCAAAACTCGGGGCGCTTAAACCCACCCCCGACGATATCAACCTCACCATCGCCCCCAACTTCAACCTCACAGGGGCCAAACTTGCGACTATTACCCAATCCACCGCCTATCAGGGAATCAGAGACCGCATGCCTCTACCGGAACGCCGCACCACTAACATCCATCTTGGACGTGCCCAAGCCGCCCTAGAAGAATTCACAGGCCACTGTGAAACGCAAGCGACGCTTTGGCGCTCCAGCACAAATACTGACTTCCCGAAGAAGATCCAGCAATTCTTGTATAAAGCCATGCACAACTGCTACCGTGTGGGCGAATACTGGTCGCACATACCCGGCTATGAAACCCGAGCTCCCTGTCAGTCATGCACGCACGACACGGAGGATCTTGAACACATCCTCACCGACACTACCTGCACCAACAATGTTGCGCGCATTATCTGGGCCCTCGCCAAAGACCTCTGGCCGCATGGCGACAACGCCTGGCCGGACCTCAGCCTAGGCATCATCCTTGCCAGCGGGGTGGTTGGGGTCACGGACACACAAATCGACGCACCTCCCGCGAGGCAACATCATGACGAAAACCAGCTTAACGGCGGAGCCAGCCGCCTCCTCCGCATCCTCCTGGCAGAATCAGCATACTTAATATGGGTCATCAGGTGCGAAAGGGTAATCCAAGGCCGCCAACACGCACCGCAAGAAATCATACAACGCTGGCTGACGGCCATACACAAACGCATACTACTCGACCGCGCGATGTACTGCTACATCAAACGTACTGAAAAGTACAAAACAAAACTACTGGCGACCTGGAGCCCGACACTCCTTGATCCCCCGGACAACTGGTCGACGAACATAGAGGTTTTGGTGGGTATCAAGCCACTCCGGCCCCCTATCTAACGGCCCCCCCGGATGGCGTTGGAATCCCACACTGTTCGCTACCGCGTTCGTGCTTAACGCATTTTCCCTCAGACAAGCGGACACCCTCAAGGATCCGCGCTTTAACAGCTTATTAGGTAGTGCTGAAGTCATGTCTTAGTGATATAGTAGCTACCTAATAATTAAAGGCTTGTCTAAAAGACAATTGCGGGACGAGCGCACCCGCGATGACGAGGGGCACCGCTATCCGCAGTGCGTCTGGGATCCTCGGTCCTCCATTCTCGGCTCTCGATCCTGAGATGCTGATTGCCTTGCGCCCGATGTGCATCAGGCGTGGGGTGCGCGGGGTGTCCTCCGCGCAGAACAGAAACACGATCGCTGAGTGCTGAGCGCTGAGTCGGAGGTCCTGGGGAGGCTGCCTGGCCACTGGTGACGCCCGCCTCGTTCTCAATCCTCCGTGACGTTATGTCATCGTCGTCAATGGGGATACCCTTCCAGCGAAGGTTGCACGCTTCAGGACGTGGAATCCCAACGTCTATTGCATCACTGCTCTTGGCGCCTGCGTGTGTGCCCATCGCGGTCCTGCAGTAGCCTTGCTAGCCGGCGCGTCATACAGCACTCAGCGCCGGTGCAGCAGGCTTTTACCTCGCGTCTTGGCATCTGAATCGCTGCCGTCGTCATTATCGCGGGCGTGGCGGGCAGCTGACCTCTGAGCCTCGCCTCCTCGCAAGATGCACCGTGCAGCTGCAAGGTACGCATCGGATAAGCTTGATAGATTACGATGCATGACGAGCAGACATCATGCGTGCGCCGTCCCTCGCCAGGGCTGGTCACCGTCGCGCGCATCTGGATCTGACGTTAGCGTTCTCGTTTGCGAGTCTGCAGGCGTCCGCGTTGCGGCGCGAACGGGTCTGGACTTGCCTCTGCTCTCTCTGGTTCGCCTTCATCGTCACCGCCATCATGATAGCACCTGCAACGTTAGCTCCTGACCGCGAATTTTGAGGCAGCAGGCAAAACGCGATTGTGGCATAGTCCATGTTTGTGGGCCGCGGTCCGTACCTAGGTCGAATATGCGTGTCAGTTGAGGTCCCGAGCAATGCTGGCCCCCGATATTCTGCGAGATAAGGTTCGTGTTTTAGTACAGCTGCATACGTGGGTGGGGTCACCTTGGAAGAGGTCGTACAAGCTGCAGTGCAGAACGACAGAGTATTCGCTCCCGCTCACCAGGGTCGAGTCAGAATCGTACTAGGATCACGTGGCCCTGGGCAGGACATGGACGCGTCGCGCTCGCGTCGTCTCTTCTTCCCTCCCATCGCCCTCGTCCATCCAACCGATAATCTACGTCTACCAAGTCTACCCCAACGACAATTGTGATGCCGCGCGCTGCAAAGACTGCCAGAAATCACACTCCTAATCTAGACCGCGAGTTCGACAGCCTCTTCGCGACGCAGTCCTCGGAGCATGAAGATCTGTACGCACTAAGCACCTTTTCTTTCTTCTCACTGTACTCGCATCTTCCCTTGCTGACGCAAGTCCCTTAGGATTGCGCAGGTAAATGCAGCTGTAGAGCAGAAGCAAGGTGCGTTCGTCCCTGCTGGGCCTAATACGACGCTCAGGCGGTCGGTCTCGGTTTTTGCTTGCGGACGGCAGCTGCGTGGGAGAAGAAGAAAAAGACCCGCGACGTGAATTTCGTGGGTGTGCTGAGAAAAGAGGTGGGCAAAGCGGTGAGTTTTTTCCCTATAGTGAGCGAGCTGGAGGTGGCTATATGCGCGTGAGATGACTGACTATATGCGTCTCTAGACAAGCCAACGCGCTGCAGCAATACAGGAGGAGGAGGCTGAGGCGTAATTCTCTCTTTTTCAAGTATACTTCGGGCTCTCAGGTATTGCCCGTCATTCATAGATTCGAACTCCTAGACCACCTGCTGGTCGAGTACGCGGAGAATGAGGACGCGATCCGCAAGCTGTGGAGCGAGGTGCTGAAGGAAGTCGATGCATGTTGTGTGCGTCTTATTTCTCGCTCTCGTGGCTCTTTCGTGCTTGCTGACTCGCTCTCGCATCCGCTCTCTTTGCGCTGATATGTCGCAGGCATATTTCCACCAGGCTCACGCCGCCACGCGCACAGCAGATGCAGAGCGCGAAGCAGCATCGATCCGGCAGCTCGCCATCGCAAAGCACGCTTGTGAAGGTGCGTCACCTATTCGTGATTGTAGATCGGGGTTGTTTCGCCTCGGCTTGTGGATGGCATTTGGTTACGTTTCTGATCATGCGATGCTAATGAGGCAATGTGTATAGATTCGGAAGACATCGTCAAGGCATTAGGAAACGGCTGGACAAGCACTTGAATGGGGCTTGACTTGCTTCGACGCTCGGTGGTCTCGCCTGTGGTTTCTGGGACTCGATGCTCCACGGTCTACTCTCGTTTCTCTCGACGATCCTTGTTTCTCTGTACCCCCCTGGAGCTCTTCCCTCTTGTTGCTGTGCTTTGCTGAACCTGTGGTTTCCGACCTGATTGTCTTACTCTGTCGCAGTACATCTACGCAGATCCATCATTCTGCGTCACGCACCACAACTCTGTCAACCATTGGCTGTGCGCTCGAGCGGGGTTCTACCTCATATCTGTGCTATCTCTGCGCGACTCTGACATGATATCGGTTCGCATGGATACAATAAGACGGCACCGAGTCAAGGCTTCCGCATGCGCATATTCTCTCCATATTGATATTGATCTCAGAACACAAGCCCTGTCTCGCTTGTTGTTGGGATCCTAGGATTTATATGCGGTAAGGGCCCCGTGATGCAACGCTCATAATCGATGCTAGGCCATCTGCCAATCCTCGTCAAAGGGCATGCGTTCAAATTTGGCGAGCGGTCAGAGAAGCGGGCGATCACGGCCTTTGGCTGTTCGAATGCGTACATGCGTTTATTCCCCGGATGGAATGATAGATTGAGGCCAGGCGGCGCGCCCCGTCGTGGACTTCCCAATGGCGAACAAGGAGAAGAACAAGAACGTGATCAAGAATGGAAAAGAAGAACTACGTACATCACTAGGCGCCGGCTCTGCACATACGTAGTGCACAGTTTGACTATAAGGTTGCTGAATCATTATGCGGCCCAGCGCCTCCGTCTGCGGGGCACGTACCCCTGATCAGGGGTCTCCACTGGCCGGTAAGCTCAATAAACTCCTGTGGACATCCAGCGTTCTGATTCGTAGATGCTCAATGTCGCGGCGTGGACGGACGCGCCGAGTCTCCTTGGGCGGCGTCGACCTTCCAGATTGGCATGGTCGTCAGCCACAGCGTCAGGTCCACTTGTGCGAGCCCGGATCAGGTGGACGTCGGATATTAATGGTGGGTTGACGTTGTTTTGCGCCTCCGCGTCGTGCAGGCGCTCCGTAGAGGACTGAGGGTTTCAACGCCACAGCGTCTCCCGCAGTTGGCTCGCAGGACCCTCGCTCGCACTGGAAAGCGCGTTGTTCAGATGGCGGCAGGATGGCCTGATCTGATCCGCGGTCCCGAGCCAGATGGATTGGCACGCGGGACCGCCAGCAGGCGTGCTTTTCGTCTTTGGCTCGCATTGTTCTCTTCCATTTCCGTTTTCACTATTGTCTCTTCTTTTGCCAAGGAGTAACACTGACGCGTGAACGTTCTTCAGGGCTTTCGTCTCCCTGCGCGCAGCATACGGTTGCCCGTTAAATCAATATCAACTCCGATGCCTTTCTCTCCTCGGCCGAGTCGCGTCTATTGTCTGGCCGGCTTCTCTAGCGAACCCGGGAGAATTTTCCTCGTGTACTGTCGTCTCGACACCTCTCTGACTTCTTGGTCTGTTGTCGCTTTTCCTAGGTTGTCCCCGAGCCATCACTTCCAGGCCAGGGCCGTCAGGCTGAGATGCAGATGTCGATGTCGATGTCGATGGTGCAGCGCGCTCCTGGACTTCCCCGTTTAGTTTGCCTTCCGTGGGCCTCTCTGCCTCCTGTGCCTCCGCAGAACAGGACATACGCCGATCCATCTGGATGCACGTGGACTTGATAGCTTGGGCTTCCAGCTCCCCGTGTGCAAGATCTACAACAAGGCTGGTGCATGGGCAGCCGGGCAACCCGAGATGTGATCAACGTGACCTATGGAAGATGCGTAGCTACTTCGATGCGCGACCATACTGGGCGTGCGTTTACCGAAACTCGTACGACCGTGCAGTTATAGACATCCTGGGCCAACGTTCGTCTAACGTGCGTACTCGGTGAAGCGACGCTACAGCGGTGTTACGAGTATGACGCGCCTTCTGGTACGTGCCCGACAAGGGCGAAGAACCGTGTTCCAGTTGTCACGTATCACGACAGTGATACGGACAGCTGAAGTTGACCTACGTATCTTCCTCAGTCATCCTGGCGCGTGGATCGGACGGACGTTGGGAATACAAGATACCTGTGACTCGGTACTCGCATCTCCTATACTCGCCATCAAATCACGCTCCTCCATCTCACAAAACTACAATGGGCGGCCAGCCCAGAAGGGGCGAAAATATAGGCCAGGCGTGCAGCGCCATATTGTCCACTCCAGCATCCTCCTAGCCTATTTCATTGCCTTCGGAGCGAATGCTACGTAGCGTGGCCTAAATCGACGCTACGTACTCACACGTCCCTTATGCTTCGATTTCCTAGGACGCTGTCGGGCGACTGCCGATTGTAGATCAGGTGCTTTCATACGTTGCGGCTGCTCTTGTCTAGGTTGCTAGGCATCGTGACCCTGCTAACTATCGACTCAGGTCGACTGGATCCGTTTATGCCTCCATCCGCACCACGTCCTGCGCCTACGACATCAGCCTGTCCTCGTCTGTCCCCGAGCCAGTTCCCCCGGCTACCGCATGCCTCTTTGGGATGGACAATGAAGACTCCAAAGCGCCTTGATTTTCCGCCTTCCGATTCCTGAACATTCGGACCCTGCCTTGTGTACGCTTTGCACCATCCGACTCCCGCTGTATCCAACAGATCCCGGGCCAATACGCCCAGCAACCCCAATATCCATTCCTGGGCATCTCAAACATCCTTACAGATGCCATTAGGGTTGCGAAGGAGCCCTGGTTCGCAGTCTGCGCTGTATGGCCGGCAGATGCTCGATTGTCCCCGAGCCAGCAACGTTCTGCACATCGCGATCGCCGATTGCGCATCGTTCTCGTCCTCTGTTCTATCCAGGATCTGCCAACCTAGTACGTTATGCTCCTCGGCACAGCAAAACGCTAACAAGCATGCCTCCATCTACCGCTCCAAGCCACTCCATCACTGCGCACATATCCTCCTCGTGCCATTGGCAGCAGGGTTGAGGGCCCCGATGGCCGATCGGGATCTGGGCTTGTGGGTTGGGTTGGCTCGGGACTCGATTCAGTTTCAATGCAGAGGCGCTGCACAGTGGATACAGTGGTATGGACGTGGTCAGTGCCTGCGGACAGATACAGATGCAGCTATGGATACGATGCTCGGACTCCGAGAACTTCCCGGCCCTCGTTAAGGGCAACCCTTGCCCTGTGCGCCAGTCGCAGAATCCGCGTCTGCGTCATGACGCGTGGTGCTGGACCATCGTGGCGTTGATCCAGGACGTCGACGTCGACTTCGAAGCCGCATACCCACCCACAGCAAAGTTCCGCCGCGGCGCCGGCAGAAGCGACCACTTGCGCGAAAAGGCGACGCCTCGTCATCGCACCACAGCTATCCGGGTCGGCGCCACCGAGGCCGAGTCTGCGTATGGTCCTGTCCAGTGTTCGTACCTCGGCTCCTGTGGCGCAAAGACCTCTGATCATGACATGGGAGCCGTTTGCTCCTGCTGCACGGCTTTTGTGTGCACATGCTTGCTGTCATCCCGTTTACTTCCAACATCAGTGGATACTTGAGCCTTCGACATTGTTCGAGATGGGATGACGTAGTGCATCTGTGCGACGGCAGGTACAAACGAGGCGTATGTCTAGATCGGTAATGCAGCATGTCGCGGTAGGGTATCCGGCGTTGCCAGTGGTAATTTAACTACAATATGGGAGCGAGCTTGCGGGTCCTTGCATGTGGGCTAAACACTCCCTTTCCATCTCAATGACCAAGTGATCGTTTCTAGTAACAAGCGTGAGGGCCACCCGCTTGCAGATAGCAAACCCGTGATCCTACCCTACTCCTGGAGCCTTTCCTGTAACCTATTCCATACAGCACAGAATTTACGTGACGGGGATGGACTGGATTCGAATTCGCCACTGAGTTACATGAGTAAGTATGTGTCGAGCAGCCTGGTAGGAAACAAGCACATTCGCAACGGAAGGACGATAGGGCGTCTGACTTTCGGTGGGCTCGCTCGCACATAAATTCTCTGGCATATTCGATGTCGTCACGTTTATGAGGAATGTCCCACCCGGCCCAGTCGAAGTCCTCGCTGGGAATACTACAACAACGTACCTCTCAAGCGCGATTAGGCCACGCGAAATAGGACTTATTGGTGCGTGTACGGGCCACGACATTCAACCGAGCGAGAAAATTGAAGAGTTACAAACGCAGCCGCGATGAGTCTGTTGGACGTGCAGGCTGGCCTTTTGCTCAGTATATCTCCCGGCCATCGACGAGTCACACATACGGTACGGATGCGGAATCGGAACAGCACCGTGGGCATACGGCTAACGGAACCCATCGACGCCGGCGAGGAATCCCATCAGCTATGTGGGAGGCGAGACGTGTTGCAGAGAAGGTCGATGTCAGGCATCGATGTTCGACGTCTCCGGGACATGTCAAGCTACGCGGATGGCTACGTGCCGATAACGAACGGAAGTCCTTTGCGCCCGCCTTCGAACACACGTGTGTCGGTCAGCAGGATCTGAATCAGGGATAAGGCTCACTGACAAGGGCGAGGGAAACATGAGAACGGAATAAGGCGTACTCTGTTGGATGCTGGAGATGTCTATCGATTTCCCATGAGACGTGGGCGCACGCTGCGAGATGAGGTTCGCTGAGAGCCAAATGCGAGTCACGAGTCGGGGGCGCCGCGACGCAAGGCGCACGCCCGTCGCTCAGGAACGTAGACGAAAGCCACTGAGAAGCAAAAAGATTATCTGGAAGTGCTGACTTTAGATCTGTGCAAGGATGAGGCATGGCTTAGATAGACTCGTGCGTACCACCCGGACAATCTGGTATCTTTTCAGCGCTAGCCATAGCTTGCCATAATCGAAGGAGTGCATATCTTTGAGCTGATTGGTGGGGATCGTCGGTCGCAACGGTGAAGGGTTCAACACTCTGACATTCGCGTGCATACGTGTGGCACGATCGAACCACTAGTAAGTCTCAGATGAGATGAGGCAGCGATGAGGGGGAAAGTGTGAACATAGCTCGCCTTAGATAGCCACGGTCTGAATCGTGCGTGCTGCATCCTGCAAGTCATCTGCAAGATGTTCCCACACTTTGTGATCTGCCAGAAGATTGTGGGTTGCGAGTAGCGCGAGTTAGAGCCTGGCGGTGTTTTCACGTACAAAAAGCACCTCGAGGCCTGCATGCCCATGGACACGGCTCAGGTCGACCGGCTTTGGAGAAATTGGACGAAAACCTCAACTATGCATCGGATGAGCCTGCATTCACGTAAGCCGAAACACCGAAACACAATGAGTATTCAAAAGGTAATCTTGCGCCCATCTGCACGGAATTGTGGAAGGTCAGGTGGCATGAGGCATGGCGAGCACAGGCTGTCATCGTTCGACGAAATCGAGAACAGAGTCCATGACCCCGGATATGCCATGGCTCGGAACTAGACAAGGATCTCCTGACAGCATTCAGACGTCGCCTTCAACGGAAGTCGAGTGCACGCTGCGGTCCTAGAGACGCCTCGGATCCCTCATAGCCCATTGTTTCCATAAACGTGATGAATGGTCTCCCTGCGGTTGGAAATACCGGAATGCTTGGATCCGACTTCTACGCAGCAACTGCGAGAGGGCTGAACAACCGAGCTGCGAGGAAGACACAACGAAGCAGCTGACCAAAACATTGGTACTGGTGATCTGTCGAGAGATAATCGTGATTTGTGCTCTTACGGCTTGCATTCAGTAAAACACGGACCCATACACTCTGAAGAGTTCCGGATCTAGACGGAAGGAGACGAAGAACATAACAGTCCTGTTCGGAATCTTGCACAGGATTGCCGGGTACGTAGACTTGAGCATGAGCACCGAGTGAGGGTGTCCGGAGACTACGAAAAAGGAGAGATGATCAGCGACCAGTGCAAAAGCAACGATTGAGACAAGAAACCGGGGACCGATAGTTCCATTCGGCGTAGACGGAACGCAATATCACATTTCTCTGGGTTCTCCAGAGCGTCCTTGATCCAGGTAAATTCACCGTTCCAAATCATAGCTGTCATATCAGAAAATGCTGGAAACCGTCATGATCGTCACTAGCACTGAGGACACTCTAAGCAAATATAAATAATGCGGTACAAAACATCAAACGGCTTACTTCAATTATGTCTATGTTCAGGGATACGCGCGGTCGGCAAGCGCCCCCGAGTCAGGGTGTCGAGCGAATGCGAACACAACTCCAGGATCAACGTCCTGTGCAAGGGCCGGAGAAGGGAGAAGCAAGGCTCGAAGGTCGTATTTGGTGCGTGCGGAATGCATCACCGCACTTCCAATCGCACGCACCTGTGACTGAAACCATGTAGTACATCCTGAGCTAATGCAATACAGTGCAAAGTGGTAAAATAACACATACTGTCAGTTCTTTTCCAGATCCTAGACCTCAAAAACAGCCTTGCAGATATCCAACCATAATCTTGGTGCCTTCGAGACGTTGCCTCAGAAGAATACTGGTATAAGTCCAGCGTTGACTATGATGCTGGGAAAGGAGACGAAGCGCATAAAGCCGATGTCGACGAGTAGGAGAGTCTGACCGACGGTAGCAGACGAAGCGCGCCTCAGATACGGGAGTTGACAGCTATGTCGGCGCCCAATGCTTCTTCGAGACCGGACGATACGTATTCATTAGGCTCAACTGCTGCGCAATCGCATAACGCGCGGGGCCATGGCATGACACAGGTGTGCTTTACGCCATTGTCTCATATTTGAATCCACAAGCTGTACGCCGATGGAAACCAAACCATTCAACCATGCTGTTCAAGATAATCAGCCCACGGAATGCGCTCAATTCAACGAAACCGGATACCTTGCCCCGTCTGGTGCCCACATAAGCACTGATGATGTTCCGTCCACGTATCGCACCTCAGCTGCTGCTGATAGGCTGTGCCCAAAATTCCTCCGGCACGAAGCTGCGGTAGTACACGATCGCGTCCACCCATTCCTCTCCGCCATCTGCACGACGCAGGCGGCCCGCACAGGGAATGAGCCCGGCGCGCGTGAAGCCGAGCGAGTCCCAGATCCTGTGCACCAACATGGACGTTAGCGTAATTCTCAGACCCGACCGGTATCAAATTTGGAATCGAGCGGGTGGTACGAGGAAACATGAGGTGAACACGATGCCCGACTAGGGACCAGGATCGAGTATGCGGAATATTAGGGTAATCGGACACAAGTGACATGTCGAGGGATTGTTGGAAATGACTGAGTTGTTGGTGTCGGAGTGGAGAAAATAATGGGGGTTGTATACGTATCGATGGGGTGGAGGCGGTGGCATACTTACTTCATGCTGCCGATGTTGTTGGCGTAGACCAGATTAAAGACACTGGCCTTGTAGCCGAGCGATGGCCCATAGTGCAGATACGATTGTCCGAGGGTCTTGCCGTAGCCATATTGACGATGCGGAGGGGGTACGACGAAGCCCGCGTTGCAAATCTGCAATATCAAGACCAGTTAATGGATCTCAAGATCAGGACTGGCTCGGAGAAATATGATGCACGCTCATACATGAGATGATCGCCCAGGATAATTCAGCTTGACATAGTAGAACCCTACAAGACAGTCCTCCCACGTCCGTCCAGCGCGCGCACCCTCGACGTCCACTTCGATGCGCGTGACACCCTCATCCACAGTCAGTCTAGTTCAACGCGCTTGAAGCCCTCATCCGCCGTCGAGTTGTTAGACGACACGTCTCCCGTTCCGCCCAGAGCGACGAACACGTCCGCCACCCAGAAATACGCCTCGAACGTCTCGCGCGTGTACTCACCGGCGAGCTGCTCTTGCGGGTACGTCGTGCCGCGTGCGATCTCGTCTGCGAACACGGCGTGCGTGTATTCGAGAAGGCCCTCAAGTTTCGCGGCCGTTTCGCGAGTGAGATGGTGGATTGTGAGATACGAGAATGGCGAGTCTGACTTGCCAGGTGCGGGAGAGGGAAGTTGCCAGAGTGTTGTCTGAAGTTGTGTGTCAGGATTCTTGCGGGTTATTGCCTCGTATGCAGACATGGTTCTCTGAGGTTAGCGGGTAGTCTGAACAAGAGAAATGATTCGAGGAAGTCTAGTGATTTCAGTATCAAGGCCATATCGATTGTAAGTGTTGAGACGAGCAGAAGATGCGTCGAGTCAGTAATTCCGAGGCCTTGCTGCGGACTGATAAGATAAGATTGGCGGCGTTCTCTCATCGCGCATATGGGCGCTTACCATTCTTTTTGCTGCCAACGAGATCTCCTTAGGACGTCCATGCAGTTGCAGGAACTCTACGGCTACAAATTGTTTAGCCGGTCACAAAAAGTATGTACCAACTCTATTCCTTCCATCTCGACTGACCGTACTCATTGTTCTAGGCAAAAGAATGATTTAACCCGTGAAAAAGCCGATGACTATGTATCTACAGATTTCTACGGGTGCATCTGTTTCTATTCTAAACAGACTACATGCAAACTCTCTAAGAAACGCTCTTCAATTATTGATGGTCTGAATAGAGCATGCCGGGTGACCTTCAATCAGCTCGAAGATTTCCTGGTGATCCATGATGACGCCATGAAGCAGCTGCAGAATCCCTTCGGTATGTTGTGATGCCCCAGTCGTTTCTGAATATTCTTCTTCGCAGACCCACTTCGGGATCCTCGACGTCGTCCTACTGGCTATGATTGGTCTCCAAGACTCACGGGATATGCTGGTAACGGTTGAGTCACTCTCAGAGGTTCGGGAGGCTCGTTCATCTTACGAACCACATCGTTCTGATCATTCTACACAGGCTCTCTTCCTTTTGACACGCGCTATGAGATTGTCCAGGTGGTCGCACCGTATGCAAGAGCCAGCGCTTACATCCGGCGCTTCTTCAACCGCGATGAAATCTCTGTCCGAATACCGGCGATCCCTCGAAGTGCTGCTCATCCTCGTCTACCGAAGCAGTATACGACAGCTGCTATAGACCTGAACAACGCGTACACACACACACTTTCGCGTGTATATCTCTGACGATGGCGCACGCGGTACCGTAGGTAAAGTTCCCCACCGGACCGCGCGACGAACGCCGGACTTCCATTGATCAATTTACCCTCCAATTATCACGCGGTTGCTCTCGCCTCCCCCTGACCCTTGTTTTTTGTCCTCACCTTATTGTGGTAGGGGCTTTGTGATGGGGAGGCTTAGGGTCGCGAC
Source organism: Dentipellis sp. KUC8613 (assembly GCA_002286715.1). Lineage (NCBI taxonomy): Eukaryota > Fungi > Basidiomycota > Agaricomycetes > Russulales > Hericiaceae > Dentipellis > Dentipellis sp. KUC8613. The sequence goes on along the minus strand of NSJX01000009.1, from coordinate 482,652 downwards.
TATCTCTCGCGATATCCGGGGCTTTGTGGTCACGTTGGATGGATGCGGCCTTGATAGCGCATGCCGAGTCCGTATTAGGTGCGCCTTGCTTATTGTCTCCAAAGCCCGATGATTATAAGTACAAGGGTCCCCGGTTGTGAGCTCTGCACCTCTTTACCCTCCTACCACATCGTCCTACACACGCGAAGCCTTCCGTCCCTCTCGAAACCTCAAGATGTTGTGCAAAAAGATGGCTGCGGATGTCAGAGAGCTGAAGCAAATGGGATATAACAAACTCCGAAAGCTCGCGACTGTCAGTTGGATGGCGTGTGGCAAAGCTCCCGAAGTCATAGTCATCGCTGACCGCAACTGACTTCCAGGGTGACCGCGCAATCACCAAAAAGACTGCCAGCAAAGTCAGATCGGCTTTGCTGCAGCAAAGCTGCCCGGGCAGCGTACGGTACGTCTTCACAATGCCTACTTCCTCGCCATTGCTTACTTGGCTGTGGCGCAGTGTGCTCGCCCTGAAGAGCATGCGCGGCCGGGACATCCCCCGGCCTGGGACGAGGCGGGCCACGACGGTCCCGCCACCCAGTCAGCCCACGGAGACCCGTCGAAAGGTCTCCGAGGCTGAGGTCCGTAAGTAGCTTCACCGTTCTGCAGCTCTTGCACTCCTGACTGGTTTACCTATCACACAGTCGCCTTTCTCGAGGCCACCCTGGGCACCAAGTGCCCGTACCCGCAGACGCCTGCTCCTCAGGAGCAGCCCGTCATCCAGCAGCCGCGCGCTGTCTACCCGACCACCGTGGCGCTGCTGCAAATGCGGCGCCACATGCTCAACTCCATGTCAACCATGTGCATAAACCACAACTTTGACTTTCTAATCTCATTTCTCATGTCGCATCTCACATCCGCAGGGAGCCCGGTCTGTCGCGCAAGCGCGCCCACGAGGAGGAGGAGCCTACGCGGGGCCCTCAGCCGGACCGCGACGCGCGGTCCGTGCGCCCCATCCCGCAGCGCACGAAGCGCATGCGTATCATCGCCGTCGACTCGGAGACGCCGATGAAGAGGGAGCGCGACCCGGTGGTGGAGAACCTCGCCACCCGCCTCGCCACGCTCTCCATCGAGGACCGCGGCACGTCGTCGATCGACGACGTGGTCGCGCGCACCCAGGCGCTCTCCCTGGAGGCGTCGCACGCGAGCGCACTCGCCACCCCCGCCGCCGCCGCCTACCCCGCCACTCCCTCCCGCGCCCCGAGCCGCCGCGCCGCGACCAGGGCGCAACGGACGCCGCCGCGGGCCGCCGCCGAGGACGACGTGGGGCCGTCGCCCGCCAAGAGGGTGCGCTTCGAGCCCGCGCCCGTGCCCGTCAAGGCCAAGACGCGCACGCTCCCGCCGCGCACTGCCAGGGAGGCCGCGAATCGGAAGTGGAGGCAGTGAGCGCGTCGGCACCCGGGCCCGGGCCCGCTCCCTCAGCATAATCGTCGTGGTCGTCGGCAACGACGACCACATCGCTTTGTTCTTATTTTGTTCAGTTGCTGTTTTGTTTTTGCTGATGTGCTTTTAGCTCTTAGTGCTTAGTGTTTAGCTATCTCATCTCGTTCTCGTGTCTCGTTCTGGTTTGTGCTCTCGTCATCTCGTCATCTCAGTGCTGTGTTGTGCTTGTACTACTTACTCATGTTGTCTGATGCTTTGTTTTGATACCTGCATTCTCGAGCTCGAGCTCGCAAGTTGCGCGCCGTCGAATTCAGTCTGTCGTGCGGCTGGCATCTCATTGATCTCATCTCGTGTGCAACATGCAGAGAGTTGCTTGTATAAGTATAGTATATTATCATGCGACGCCGTGCGCGAACGCCGTGGCTGTCAGCGAGCGATTCACGCAGTACGCTGCTGTGGTGAACAGTCACGGGCATCACGGTGACCAGCAGGTCGCTATGAATAAGTGACACGCAAAGCAAGTATCTACTAGCCTCTATAGAGATCGTCACCCGCCTTGTGGGGGGCTTGGGGAGCATCCGAGCTTACAGCCAGCGTCTGCGGAAAGATAAGATAAGATCTCTGATCGGCGACGTCCTCTCACCGTATATGGGCGCTTACCACTTTTTCCTTTGGCCTGGAACCTCACCCCAGCCTTGCACACCGGTGGAGATGGCCTCGTACGATACTGTGCAGAAGGTACAGAGTGGTTTATCGTCGTGAGTTGCTTGTCCTCTGTCGCGTAGAGGAGGTGCTGAACATTCTCTCTATTCGCAGGTAGAATTACTCCCTTCGGGGCGCAGCCAAAAATTTCACTAGTATCCACGCCCTCACAAGTTCCTTGATATCGTAAATAGAGCAGGTTTTGACACCCCAATAAGTACTTCGAGAGGCCGACATTCCAGGGAACGCTCAGGATGCCATACACCTAGCTCAAAAGCACGGTGAATTATGCGCAAGAATTCTCCAGTACGTGGTATCACCAGCTTTTCTTTCGCGGGTGCCCATCTCTATAATCCACATACATGGGATCCTTCATTACCACTCACAGAATTATGCTGGCATTGGCAGTGGAATTAAAGAACACACTCTACAAACGCTCCTTCCTGAAGGCTTCATATCTTAGAAACGATTGATTCGATATCGATCGTGCTCGGAGGTTTGAGAAGAGCGATTTCCCTTGTGCACGAGAACGTTCTGATTATTCCTTTACAGATGTCCTTGTTCTTAACACGTGCTACGAACTCATCCAGAAGCTTGCAGCATATGCGAGAACCAGCGCTTATGGCGTTGGCATTGATTTCCCGCGGTACGATCTCTGTTCGGATACCTGACATACCTGCTCAGCCGTCCTCTCGAATCGAACACGACAAGCTTGCAGCAGCAGCCCGTTGCTGCCTTTGGCGCACCAGCCAACGCATTCGTCCTTTGTACTCTTGCTGTATCGTCTTCCAGGGCCTCAGCGACCGTGCGACGAGCGCTCGTCCCACCATTTGATCAATTTACCTATCAATTATCACGCGGTCGCTCGAGCCTCTCCCCTGACTCAGTTTTTTTGTTTTGTCCCCTTTATGGCGAAGGCTTTGTGATGGGATGGTCAAGAGCCGCAATTATCTCGCACGATATCCACCATCAGGCGCCCGGCATCACGGTCACGCTGGGATGAAAGCCTTGATATCGCGTGCTGAGGCCGAATCGGTGTGCTTTACTTGGTGCTTATTGTTTTCGCGTCGCCACAGGCCCGAATTTAAGGACTGCCGCATCTGATTAGCGCAGCTGCATTTCTCTATCTCCCCACTACATCGTCCTACTGTGCTCTAACTCTCCTCCCCGAACGAAACAATGTTTTCCGCAACTCATACCATGAACTTCTCCAAGGTGCGGCCGTTCAAGAAGATCACACTCGACAAGCTCAAGGTGGTGAGTCGGAATGAGGCGAATCCTCATTGTGTGGCACTGACACTTCCCCAGAAGCCTGGCAATATCGCCAAGAAGACCGCCGACAGAATCAAAACGGCTGTCGATAAAAGCTACAACAGTGGAGTTCGGTACGTCTTCGTTGCATCCTTCTTCGAGCAATCAAGTGAACTCCAGTTCCATCCAGCGCGTTGCGAGCTGCCACAGAGAGGTCCCATCGGGAGGACTTGGCACCTCTCAGGCCTGAAGAGGCCTCGCTCAACCTTCCTATCCCGGAGCTGGCGCCATCGAACCCTGTTATCGAGACGCCACAGATTGTGGAGGCCGACGCCGGTAAGCATCGAGAATCACTAATGCTTTGTCTTTGCACGGCTAACGCGCCACTCACTTTCCAGCCGCCACTCCGGCTTCGGAGGGCCCGCTAGACTCGACATGCCCGCCGCCGAAAGAGCTCATCAACAACATGGTCCCGCCGCCATGGGCAGAGACGGCGTCGTGGCTGAGAAGCAACCAGCCGTGGCAACTGCACCTCTCAACACTCTTGGCCCCTCCACAAGACCCTGTGGTCATCCTCCGGTGCATCTACATGTACGTAGACCAGCTTGACATCCACTCGTGTATAGTGTCTCATCGCGCGCCTGCAGGGAGAATCTGGGCAAGCGCAAGCGCGCTCACGACGACGTCGACGAGGAGGCGGCGTCCGACGATGAACGGACCCCCGCGGTGCCGTCCCCAGCGGCACCCAACTCGGAAGGCCCGCGGCGCATCAAGCGCATGCGGATCGCGTCGCCGCGCCCGACATTCTACAACATGTCGGGGCAAGACATCCTGCGGCACCAAATCAGGATGCACATGGCGGTCTTCCAGGCCCGCCAAGCACCCGACCTGAGCGAGCCGGAGCGGACGGCGGTACCGGCCCCGCCCATCCCTGAGGTCTTCATCGGACCATCAGAGCTGCCCCCGCCATTCCCCATGGCGTGCAACTAGGAGCATGCCACCCGCGACGGCGACGAACACACCGCGCGCTGCCGCCGCGCCCCTTCATTCTTACTTACTCTTTTGTTTTGTTCATTGATATCCTGTCTTGTTCTGACCTCTAGCAAGCTTTGTTTTGTTTTGTTCTTTATAGCTTTTGTGTTTGCTGTCTCCGTTCTCCTCACTGTTATCGGCTCTCGCGTCTCGCTTTCGTTATTGTGTATATAGTATCGGCATCACGGCTCCTTGAGCATCACTTGTATTACTACCACTCGCGTAGGGACGTTGTACTAGATACATCCGTTTCTGCCTTTCCGCACTCTGAATATCAATGTGATCGCCAACACCTCTTCATAGCTCTTGCTCTAAGTCACACCGGACGGCATCTAGTCTTAAGGACACCACACGCGTCGCAGAGCAGCAACGACGCGCTGTCGCCGATGGCACTTTATTCCCGACACAACCTCCGGCAACGGTGAATGATGTTTCCTATTGTTCTCTCGCGCCGCGCCGACGCCCCAAATATCGAGGTCTACTGCACTGCGAACTCAGCCGACCCGGCGCTGCGAGCGACAGCCCTCGAGTCAGCGCCGCTCACCTCTCCGCACCTCTCATCAAATCCAGCTCACCGATACGTCGCTCCTGCACAAGCACAGCTTCGTAAGACCGTCTCGTCAGGAGATTCAGCAACTCGTCGAAACACGCAGTGTCCGTCAGCCTTCGTTCTTGATTCTGCAGAGGTTGTGCGTTCTATGCGTACAGAAACACGCGCGTACGGGTTGAAGCTGAGCTGGAAGAGCATGAAGATTGTCGATACCATAATAAACACACGCCCCGGTAGTCTGCCGCTTCGATATGTGGCGTCTTCACGGAGCTACTTGTACTTGTATACTGACGAATCCCGGCAAGTAGAGACAGAATGATTCCAGGATTCTTCCCAGGCGAATGGCCCAAGCCGCCAATTGAGAGCGGAGATCTGCCCGTAGGACGAAGCGGAGGAAGTCGAAGCCGGTGAGGACTCACGAGGGTCAAGAGGGAGAGAAAATGGAGCTCCGGAATTACGGGCAGGGCAAGGAAAGGCGCGAAGGCGAGCAACTTGATGGATAGACCTTGAAACCCAATGGATCCATCGCATGTACGGCAGGAATTCAGTGCATGAGCGAGAAGCAGAGACTGATGGTCATCAGCAGATGCAGTCCATATAGGCAGTGTCGTCCGGTCTTCATCATGCGTCTGGACAAGCTTGCTGCTCCACGGAGCAAATCGAGACCTAGCGAACCTGAACGAGTATATCTGCGTCCGCGATGCAGAACGGCTATGCATTCAAGATGTATACGAGAGTTGTCGGCAGATCTGGGGCGAATGAAGATCATACGGCCTACAGGTGTCAGGTGTTGTTGAATATCCAGTGGTGATATGAGACCCTCGTCGAGATGGTCAATCTGATGTGCCGTCGTACTAACCTATAGGCTTCAACTCCTATCCGACACCTTGACTCTCTAAGAGACATTCACCACTCAGTCCTCCTGGTATTACCCGAGGCCATACCACTTCTTCACTCCGGTGCGTCATGCTCTGAGAAGATTGTTGATGACGGATCTACACGAAGGTTCGTACGCCTGGTGAGGGGTATAAAACGTCAGTTGCGTTGGCGGAAGTGCGACATATCCAAGGAAGAATCGGAAGTGTTAGATACAAGGGGCTTGAGATGGCCGCGCCTGGGGAAGCTGGAAGAGGTGCGGCCGTGGCAGTGCGAACGTTCCGGAGGGGGGATATTCTTCATTTCGAGGACTTAGAAACGTGAATTGGCTCTGCGGCATAGGCTAACCGCGTTGGATATTCTGCACATCCCCTACGGTTCTGGTTCCATGAAAAAAAGATACGGACGTCGAAAAGGTATTACCAGGAATCGAACCTGGGTTTCAGGAATATCCGTATAATCAGAATCCTGAGTGATAACCGCTACACTATAACACCGTGTCGGTGAAGTTCATTATTATTTACATTCCCTGTCTAGCCCTGACATAGATCGAAGCGGCGGTCACCTTCAACTTCTCGGCTTGTCTTCACGTTCAATCCACTGCATGCTGAGGAACGTTGTTTCACCATTACGATCCAGAGTTTTTCTGCGACATCACCTGAATCGACCGCTTGTGCTCAAGCCAAGAAGAATAAACATGGCTGCTGCAAAGCCTATGGCTTTTTCGGACGGGCCTCTCGTATGGATTGACTGCGAAATGACGGGATTGGACCTCCGGAAGGATAAGATTATTGAAGTCGCGGTCGGTCTCAGTTGGTTCACATCTTGATATTCACATCTTCATAGCCTTTCATATCACTCTACCCAGGTTCTCATAACCAATGGCAACCTAGACGTCGTGGATGAAGGCATTGAGTACGTGGTGCGGACAGACAAGGCCGATCTAGACGCGTGAGTTATCGCAGTTGGGGCTTCTTCGAGTCCTTCGGCTGAGTTATTACGAAAGTATGGACGAGTGGTGTACCAAACAACATGGATCGGTACGCTTTAAAGAACCCGTGTCCGAGCGCGAAGCAAAACTGAAGACGCCCCTTTGCAGTCAGGACTGACAGAACATTGTCTGAACTCTCCGTATTCAATGTCGGCCGTGCAAGATGCGGTGATGAAATACATCAAGAAATGGATACCAGAGCAAAGAACAGCAGTGCTCGCTGGAAACAGCGTTCATGCAGACAAGGCATTTTTGGCAAAGGACATGCCTGCCGTCGTCGATTGGCTTCATTACCGGTCCTTCTTTCCACTATCTCACAGTCCTTCACGTTTCTGACGTCCTCCAATTATAGTATTGTTGGTAAGTGCAACTAGCCAACCTCAGGATTGAGTGTTTATACGCACTTGCGGCTCGAAGATGTCTCAAGTATAAAGGTTTAACTGTTCTGTCCTGTACTCGCAAATTGCGCTTAAGCATGTACAAGTAGGAACTACACCGGAGATGGTATCCGAACCATCCATATCCGAAGACACAGGAGAGTAGCCATAGGTACGTCATTAAAGCACTTCGACGAGCCTCAACTTAACCGTATCTGCAGAGCACTGGATGACATCCGTGGTTCAATACGAGGTAGGATCGGCACCTTTAGCTTTGTTTCCGCTCAACCCACGATATTCAGAGCTGCAATGGTACCGGGACAACATCTTTGTACCGCCCGAGGCCTTACAATCGCCCCCGCTCGTGAAGCGGTGATAGTGGTGCCATACTGGGAGCACAAGTCGTCGGCGGCGTGGAAGCAAGGCCAAGTGTACGCATATTCTTACCGGCAGCACTTCTCTTCGGCTATCTGGCTCCAATGCATACCCACCGCAGTATTTCTGCGATGCGTGAGAGCACGATCTCCCGTCATGCTTATATTCCCCACACAAGTGTCATTGAAGTCATAGCAGATTACGCTTCTCAGATCCTTCCCGCGGCATCTTCGTCATGCGTGGGAGATGTACGAAAGTGGAACTGACTGGCGAGAAGCGTGCATCGCAAGGGTCGCAGTTATACCGCATCTTACACGGCTATACTTCGTTCGACGATGTCCTTGGGGCCCCGTCACACCACCTCCTCAGGGCTGAAATGACGCCTCGTTTGAATACAGATGCTTTGACGCCGGGTCCGCCAAGATGACCGAAGCTGGCTCGTCGGAACACCGGTCAGATATCGGGATATCAAGATACAACTCCTCCCGAGCCGGAAGTCGTCCAGCGCGCAAAGAGGGTAGGGATACAGAAGAACTACAGTATGTGGAAACATTAATGCAATACCATATCGCTAATTTGAACTCTTCGTCCTCGACATCTCAGAAATCCCAAAGCGTACCCTGTCGCAATAATTCTTAGTGTGAATGGCGGCGGAACCGGGACAGAACTCACGAAAGCTGGAATCCCCGATTCCTTGCAGCCCTCCATGATCTCTTGGTTTCCTTGCCAATTCGATGTGATGAAGACGACTTCAGCCTGCCAGGACGAGTACACCTCCTTGACAATCTTCATAACGTCCGGGCGGCCACCTTCGCGGAGGGTGCCGCGTCAGCATATGCCCATAACAATCTGCCGGAGCACTTACCTCTAGCCCTGGAATCCCAGAGACACATCCGATCGGGCTGGATATGTCGATGGATGAGACCAGAGATGGTTGGGCCAAAGGTTTTCTCCTGGTCAGAGCCGATCCAGATGAGATACCTACGCAAGGCTCGTTCGTGAGATTCTTTCGCGATCAAGCAACCCCGCCGTCACTCACCAATTCGGGTTCTACGAGTTCGCGTCAGGCAATGCTCGATGCTAAAGAAAAGCTTCTGGGCTTACCTGCAGACATGTCGACAAGGCAGCTCCGATTCCGGTGCCCGTGCACACACGAATTCCGCGATGATACAGTGTGGACGTGTTGGAGACGCCAGCGAACTGTAGCTGAGTCATGCGACTGTTCATACGACGTTCAGACATTTGTACACACCTTCAGCTGTCGGGTCCACAGGTATTGCGGCGGGTCGACAACAAGACTCCTCGTGAAGTCACCTTGCACACCGCAGATAAGATAGTGGTATTTCGCATGTGTTCCCTCCCTTTCGACCACGGCTAACGCGTCAGCTTTATCCAGATAAGCAGGATGCGAACTCACGAGATGATACCAAAAGCATGGTACTCCATGACGGAGGATCGCGAGATGCGGGCGAGAAGACCCTGCTGCATGCCCCGCTCGAAGCGCACGATGGCGACTTTTGGAGATGGCTGACAGCAAATGGGTCAGATCAAGGAAAAACTTCGTAGGCGGCCTACTTACGACTTCGATGTCGACCTTGACCTCACGAATAGTGAACCAGGGAATCAAGATGCTAACGTGCCCTCGCGTTAGCTACGAGCGCGTCTCGCATTTGTCTAATGGCACTCACAAGACCGTCATCCCGAACGCGAACCAGAAGTCCTGCTGTCGCAAGATTGTCGTCCCATCGGGATTCCAGGTATGTGTCGTCAAATCATAGCTGTCTCCGAGGACGACGAATACCCAGGCTAAATGAGAATATGCCATCAGTTGGACTCGTCGATCTTCAATATGGGGCCCACGCACTCGACAGAAGACCCATCCTGTCGAACATCGCATCAGCTATCGTCGCGAATATCTGCTATGAGTGGATGCTTACCATCCGATGAACCTATGGTGCCTCTCGAAAACGCTGAGTTGAATTGTTAGTGAAATGTAGGGACACAGAAGACAAGTCACAACGACGTACTTATGGTGCGTGTTCCGGACCCATGGAAATGCGCTAGCAATACTAATGGCCACAAACAAGTTTGTGAGCACGCCCATGATGAGGATCGCATCGTGGTTGTTCTGGTGGTTGATGAAGATCAAGGTGACGCGGAAGATGAGCCACGCAAACCCGGAAGACGCGCATCCGGAGTGTATACCGCCCAAGTGTTGAAGCACTGACGTGCAGCCAAGGCGGAACCAAAGCGGTGTCCACTACATCCCGATGAGACCAATAAACCTATAGGTAGGCAATCTGCTTACCTTTGCGAAGAGGGTGTTGACGATGAGATACAGCAGTCGACCGAAAAGTTCGTTCCGCATAAGAATGGCGGTGAGCAAGTTCCCGAGGACGAGCGCGCCGGTGTACCGTCGCGGGTACTGCCATGTTCCGATGATGGCCAGAAGAAGACCGATACCGTTGACAAGGACAATGAACGTATAGAATTTACTGCAAGACGATTGTATAAGTGTGCTGCGCTGGAGACGCGGAGCATGGCAAACGCACCGGTACGTGTTGAACCATAGAGCAAACCGGACACCTAAAGATGCACGCTTCCTAGGCTTCTTCGGACCCGCATTCTTAGCCTGCGGAGAGGTTGACATCGTGACAGAAATGACAGCCTTTTCGTCCATCGCGGGGGCCTTCGCAGTGGTATCGTTCATGGAAGCGCCAGAGCTATCCGACTTTGGGCTTTGGGGCAGAGACGGAAGGATGACATCCATAGTCCCCTTCTCGGGATCCTCGATCATGGTGGGCCTCGACATCGCGTGCGGGTGTGCGGGGATGATAGGCTGGGGAGGGGTGCGGGGGATTGAACAGCGAAGATGTCGTTCGAGTCGCTACCCAGCGCTAATGTTGACGGCGCGAAGAGGCCTCTGCCGAGGCAGTCAAGTCGGGGTGCAAATGACGCTCGAACATCCAGAGAAATCCCGAGGCTCTTAAATGAGCGGTTTCATTCCGAAGTGAGTGCGAAGGCAATTCTCCGGGGAACCGGGTCGACGATGAGCGGAGTAGTCGTCAAGAGTCCGGGCGAGTCCAGAAAGCCTTCCTTCATGGCCTGGTACTCCGTCGTTTCACATGGAGACCCAAAAGAGACTCCATTGAACAGGGACGAGCGCGAGAGCCCGACTCAAGCTGGGGTCGCGTGAGAGGTGCGAGCGGAAGATGAGTGCAAACTGCCAAACAAGGCAAGTGTCGTAGATCAAATGGATAGATGGCGGGAGAGGTAAATCCCCCGAAGTCCGAGATATTTACTCCTTATTGCTCCTCGCTGCTTCAAGTCGTCGTCGGTTGGTCTCGTTAAACCCTTCGAACAAGGCGAGACTTCTACATTCCATTACCCCCCGTGGGATCGGTCTAATGATGTGCATTTCCAGAAGCACACGAAACGCGTAGCACCTAAAGCCGCAGCCTGCCATAGGGTTCTCACCTGACTTAGCTCTTCGAGCCCTCACCGAGGGTAGGGAACAGTTCAGTTTGAGGGAAGTTCCATGTATACTGTCTCACTGTCCGGAGGCTATGACGAGGCATCTGGAAGGTCTTCTAGCGGCCCAGAGGCTTGCGGAGACGACCAGATTGACCTGGATCCACTGCCGTCGACCGAGCTATCAGTACGGTGGTTTTTTTGGACAGCTCAGCAGTGCTCAGGCGTGTGCGTATGCGCGTATACCGGTGTTACCGCTGTGTTAATTGCCCATCTCCGGGAAGAGCTTCCCATGTCGAGCCCTTCAGGTATGGAGGAATCACCGACTTCTACATCCAACCTCTGAGCGTCGTTTTTGTTTCCCGTGCTCTACAGAGGCCAAGGCGTCTTGTCTCCATCAAATATCGCCTTAATTGTGTCTGAAGTCCCACTCGTGCATTTCTCCTGTAACAAGCAGCACGAAGCTCTTTCATGGTGAGAATTCCTGCGATAAATTGTATCACGTCGCGTCATCGCACTATTCGCCTATGCCTTGCGGCGCAGAGGGTAGAAGTCTACAGTCTCGGGACGGAGGCGAACATGGAGCCTTCCCCAATAATCCGTTCTGCCGATCCCTTGTGCCTTGCATCGCTTGCGTCACAGCTTCTCCATCCGCTATCCGATGGAGAGGAATGAGGATACCTGTGGACATCTGCCGCAGCTTCTTCTTCGTATGTATGTACCTTATGGTGTTCCTGGCTCATGAGCGATAAGTCGGTGTTTTCGCGGCTTTACAAGGCATGCGCAGGTGGATCGTTTTCAAGCGCGCGCTTCTCCAAGGCAGAAAGCAGCTCTGTTCCTCGAAGCCATGGGTGTCATGGTATAGGTCTGGGCCATGCAATGTACATGACCCCAGGTTTTAAATTTGTGAACTGTGCCAGAGCATAAGTGTTTTTCGTCAGTTCCTGCTCCGTCCCAGAATTCGTCCAAGCGTAAGTCCCGCAGGACTGGATGATTGTCGGCGTGACGTACTACAGTTGCGTTGATAGCCTTCATCGGAATCCGGGAGTCAGGAGTCGCGACCCGTCCCGACCCGTCCGAGTACACCATGAGTGCGGGGTTGCGGGGAAAGCACGTAGCCGTCAACAGAGTACCGACGGCGAAGAAGGGCCGACTAGAGAACCGTCTTCGAGCACAATCACGGTATACTTACTGCAAGAAGTTATACCTCTTCCGAAGCGACTTCCGATGTACGCAATACGCAATGATTCGATGAGATTAGCAAGTCGAGTGTAGGTAACCCGGGAGCATTGCAATGATACAAATACACGGATGAACGAGTACGCGGTCTAGATACTACAAATATAACACGAAAGAATTATCTGAGATGAGAATGTCTGTCCTTATGATTTCTGGGCGTCAGCAGCAGAATGGCTTTTGCGCATCCTAGTCCTCTTGGCTACGGGCGCGCTCGCTGACACCGTATCTTCTGTGAGACGGCGTTTGTTGGATTTTGCATTGCTCTTTCTACGTTTGTTCTTGATTTCCTTCGGAGCAGCTTCTTCAGCGGACTCGTCGGCAGCGTCGTCTGGGCCAGGCTTGTAAGCAGCAGCATCGGGATTGAGCGGTCGGCGAGTGCTTCTTCTCAAATTCGTTGGCTTGCTCTGGCTTTGACTAGGACCAACAGATGCTGACACTGATGCGGAGGATACAGAAGCGTTGTCTGCTTCATCGAGAGGAGACCTCTTCAATCGCTTGGGCTCAGGAGCTTCCTCTGCAAGATCATCGACATCGCTCAGGTCACTATCGCCAGACATGATGGACGCCGTTCCAGGTCTAGATGCGTCCTGAGGCCTTGCCGAACTTCCAGTCACCGATGCCGCATCTGCGTGCGAACCAGTCGTCCGGGAGTGGACAGAAGGCGTCACGGAGCGACGTTGAGAGCGGGACTGCGATCCCGATGCCACAGGCGAGCGAGGGGACTTCGGATCGTGCAGTGCCGCATAGTCGATAGCAGATATAGACTGGCGCGGACGTTTCCCCTTGTCCACCGTCGCTTTGTTGCCGGACTTTTTGGACACCTGCTCGCCGGGATTGGGTAGATAGAACACTTCCTGCTCGCGCAAGAGATCCACGCCCACGAGCTGCCGCAGGACGCCGATGAGGTAGGAGTTGAAGTCGAGAGACTCAATGTCTGGTATCATGCGGCCGTGGTCGTCGAAGGTGGCGAAGCCATGGTCTACGATCTCTTGAGACGCCATCAACTCGCCATCTCCAAGAGAGCATCCAGGGACGATGAAGCTGACGCGAGGACCGCCTTCCTCTCGAGGGAGACTGATTCTGTGGAATTTGCAGTTTGAGCGAGTGACAGGAGAGCTGAGGCTCGGCGCCCTGCGTTTACGAGGGGTCTGCTGCACGGTAGCAGACGGCGGTTGGTTTTCTGCTGCAGAGGAAGAAGCTCCTGAGCGGACAGACGGCTGAGAGAGGGTGAGAGGAGGAGCCAAAGCAGAGGGCGGCGCAGCGGGGCGATGATGGTGGTGATGGATGAAGCTATGCGTATGAGAGTGGAACAAAGGACGCATGTCGACAGGCGGCGGAGGCTCCATCATTGCAGATGGCGCCAAACTTTCGACAGATTCTGTGGACGCAACTGACGGTGCGCGAGACGCACTGCCCGACGGCGTAGGCAGCATCTTGTTCTCCACGACGACCGAAGCAGCGCGCGATGATGCGATGTCAGTGCTATCGTCCTTGACCGACTCCGGAGCAGGTTTAGAAGCTGGCTTCGCCGTCTGCTTTCCCTTTCCGTTCGTATCGACCTTGGCCTGGGACCGAGTTCTGCGCGTAACATCCGTTGTTGATGCCTGCGACCGGGTGACACGAGGCGGTAAGGCCGATGCTGGCGACTTGCGTTTCCGTTTGCGGCTTTTCTGGGTCTGCGACGGCTCGGAATCAACCGGTGTCGTGGCGGAAGTGCTAGGCTGTTCCTCAGCTTCTGGGGCCTCGGCGGTGGCTGCGTCTTCCGTGTCAGGAGTAACCTTGCTGCTGTTTGATTGCTCAGGCCCCCGAGGCTCAAAAGGTTCCTCAAGTGCAGCAGCTTGCTCGGGTTCAACAGCCTCCTTAGGTTCAACAGTTTCCTCAGGCGCAGCAATTTCTTCAGGCATGACAGGCTCCTCAGCTTGCACAGACACTTCAGGAGGCCCATTGGTCTCGGGGGGCTCAGAAACTTTGTTATCATCGACACTGCAGGGACAGCTGCAGTTAGCTCTCACAGCGGTATGCACATGGCAACAAGCACTCACGCCTCGATATCCTCTGTCAATTCTTCTTTCGACTCTTCCTGCGATGACGGCGTCGCCAGAGGAGAGGGTTCATCGTCCTTGACAGGGCCGGGGGCAACCGTACTGTCGCTCCCCATCAACTTGAACGCATCGGGTTCAGCAAAGAATGCCGAATTGTCGGCCCCTGCCACATAGTCAGGGTCAGCTTCCCCGTCCGCATCCGTCTCGGCGTCAGCGTCGGTGTCCCCGCCTTCTAATTCATCGAAGGGTTGAATGGGCGGTGCAGAATTCTTTGCAAGGCTCGTGTCCGTCGTTGTTGACTCCTGCGGCAGAGAATCGTCGACGACCGGTTCCACTTCGCGAGAAGCTTCATTTGGCTCTTGTGGGGGAACAATTTCTGCTTCTGCATCTTCGTCATCGTTCGCCGGATCACCTGGCGTCGGCTGTGTCGAGGCATCGACCTCGGTGTCGGCAGTAGGAGCTGCCTGGGGCTGCGGAGACGGAACAGGCTCCATGTAGCCTGACTTGGGAGGGCTGAGTTGCTGAGAATCAGCTGGCAGGATAGAGGCTTCATCGGCGGCAGGAACGGGAGTCGCCTCGCGAGATGCAGTTTCAACCACCTCGTCAACATCGATCTTCGGCACCTCCTGCACTTCCTCCTCATCGACCGAGATGACAGACGGCGATGCTTCCTTCGCAGAGGCAGCCGGCGTCTCCTTGTCCTTGACGCTCATGTCGGAGGGAGCTGGTGTGCCATCTTCGACGCCTGTTCCAACAGGCGTGAACAGCCCGCTTCTCGTTTGGCCGACGCTGCCGTCGTCGTCGTCAACGTCGTCGTACCGTGCCGTGGCCTCGACGACATGCGAGGGGATCGAAGACAGCTTCGGCTGAGAGCTCTCTGCATTCTCGGAAGTCTGGGGCATCTCGCTCTCGGCGTCTAGCTCCGGAGTGTGAGGGCGGCTAGTGGGGTCGGGAACAGTAGGGTCCGCGGAAATGGGAGCAGGGATGATATCGTCGAGATCAGTGTCAATCTTCACTTTCTTCTGAGGGGTATGGTGAACGGACGCGTTTTCGTCGTCCATCGGCAGGGTTTCGGAGGGTTCGAGGTCTTCGGAGGGTGAGGGTTCATGAGTGATGTCGAACACGAGGACGCCCGGGTTCTCTTCAACACTAATTATGACTGTCGGTCCTTCCGGCTCCTATAGCGATTCCGTTAGTGACATCCTACGAACGGGGGAAAAACCGCCTACCTCAGTTCGTCGGCCTTCAGTGAAAGCATCCTCGACGGTGTACGTGACAATCGCAGGGATCGCGTCACCAAGCTCTTCAGCAGACACAGAGGCCACATCGCTGAAGGCACCATCCGCATCACCTTCCAAGACCAGCTCTTCTTCAACCTCCTCTACGCTGTAAACCTCTTGGTCCTCTTCGACAGCTTTGCCAGGTTCTTCGGTATCCAGCATCTCGGGCTCGTCAACGGAAAGTTCAAGTTCGTCGGTCTCGTGCTTCTCTGTCTCAATAGGGGCAGTCTCGACAATTTCTTGGACCTCTTCGTCGAGCTCTGGGCGGCCTTCCAACTCTTCCGACACCCACGCCTTGTACTTCGCGCTCAAACTCTCCTCACTTGCAGTGCCAAGAGCCTCAATAGTCGCGAGGACATCAGCGGTGTCCATGGTAGGCATCGGCTCCGTTGTACCCTCGAAGCCAGAGAAGAACTCCTCCGTCTGTTGTGTCTCTTCGCCGAGTCCGTCTTCGGGTGCAGGCGTCACAGGGAGCTCTCCGAAGCTGTCTTCGTCTTGCAAGTCAATGATTACCGATGCGCGAGGCGAGAAAGAGTCGGCTGCGGGCTCGTTACCCTGGGATTCAGCGAACTGCTGGAACGCAGCGGCTGTGTGCAACATTTGAGGTTTCTACCACAAACGAGGGTATGACCACTTACCTGCGACCTCATCAAGGTCAACAACGTCGACCAGAGCAACTGACGGAGCGCGGGTCACATCCGCCACGCTCTCCACTTCGCCCAGCAAGACGTCTTGTCCTCCATCAGACTGCGTTTCTTCGATATCCACGGCATCGTCGTAAACTTCGACTCGGACGGCCTGCTCGGGGGACTCGAAAACTTCGTACAGTTGCTGTGGCATGGACTCTTCCTCGTCCACTTCCGCGTCCACTGCCCAGTTCTCCGGGAGGTCGAGATCGCTCGTGCCCAGAGGGAGTGCGCCAAAAGCACCAGTGTCGGCGTCTTCGTCGTCTTCTACATTCTCGTAGTTGCCGCCGTATTCGAATGCCTCTGCGGGCGGGAAATCGTCTACGACGTGCGCAAGACCAGGGTGCGCAGAAGGTGCATGCCATTCCCAGTCCGAGTGGGGCTCCTGGGCATGTTGCGAGTGATAATCCGCCTCGAACGCAGCGAGCTCGGCCTGGTCGCTGTCCGTGATGTTGGTCGGGGGTAGACCAGAGGGGGGCGGAACCGGGGCAGCATGCTCCGTCGGAGGGGACGAAGCGACTGGAGGATTGGAATGGATTAGTAGATGGCACAGACGATCAGTGGAAAACAACGAACTATTCTCATCGACGTCTGCGTACAGCTCGTCGAGCTCGTCTTCTGCGTCGGCAAGCGGTGGGCTTGACCTCGGCAAAGACTCATTCTCAGGTTCGTCCTCATCGGCATCGACATCTATGATTTCTGGCGACGGGGACGGAAGCATGAAGTCATGATCGCCGGCCGCCGCTTCCACCATGGGGCTCGTATCAGCTGGCGTCATGTTGTCTGGTGTCAGACCAGCAGCAACAGGAGCGACCAGATCACCGCCAGAGTAGAAATCTTCAGCATACGTCCTTGGACCCTCCCAAGGATCGGGAATATCGACGGGGGGAACAGGCTCTTCCAGGGGCTCCTCTGGAAGAATATATGTTCAGCGACTCAGGAAAAATGAAGATGGGAGTATACTGTGCTCCTACCTTCGTCGTCCGGGAAGACCGCGGCGGGCTCATCCTCGTCGTCGTCCTCTTCGACATCTGGCTGGGCCACGTCCTCACCACTGCCCTCCTCGTCTTCCTCGCCGTCTTCATCGTCGATTTCTTCAGTCTCAGACGCGACGCTCTCCACGTGAACATGGATGTTCGTCTTCTCGGGTTCTTCCTCATCATCGTCGTCGGAGAGCAACTCGATCGCATGGTCGGACGACTGACCGCCAAAGGTCCGGAAGCCCTGCCATTCATCATCTTCCTCTTCTTCTTGATCTTCGTCTTCCACTTCCTCTTCGTCGTAGGAGTACTCCTGTTCTTCTTCTTCCTCATCCTCATCATCGCCTCGTAGTTCTCTCTGCCACTCTTCTTCCGAGCCTGATTCTTCTTCCTCAACCTCCGAGGCGGAGTCCAGCTCAACTGGATGATTGATGTTACCCAGACCCGGTCCTTCGCGGGGGTCTCTCGCCTTCCCCTTAGCCTTCCGAGACTTGATGTGCGCAAAGGAATCTTCAAAAGCCTCAGATCCATCATCATACTCCGCAACGTTTTCACGATGCACCACTTCCTGATCGGCCTGCGGGATGCGGTCACCTTCGTCGCGTTCGCGTTCTTCCTCCGCGTCTGCACGTGCCAACGCGTCGCGCTTTTCGTCGACTACCGGTAACTCCACTTCCTGAGGCTCCATCTTCAGGGCCTTTCTGAGGGCCCCGGTGATGTCCCCGATCCATGCATCGAATTCTGGCTGGGTGAATTTGTCGTACGGGTTGTGTATCGGAGGCCTCAGTGCGGCGCGTTTTGATGTCGTCACAGGCGTCGGGTTCGGCTGAGCCGGAAGAAACGGCGAATTCCAGGAGCTAGACATGGCAAAACCTGCCTAGCGCGTGTCCTGGTCAGGTCAAAGAGGTGAAGATGAGGTTTGCGGAAAGGAGAGTGGATCAATTCGCGTTGAGGACATACGGTAAATGGCCACTCCCGCCACAATTGCCAGTGTGGATTTCCCACGTCCACGTGGCTTGTAGATACTGGTCTCCGGCCCGGCCGCGCCGCGCAGATTATTCTGTCTGATCCTCCACGTTCAGTCTTTCTACACCTCCCGTCTCCTACACTTTCTCGCATCGCCTTTTCCTCTCATAACACAATGGTGAGGAAATTATACATTGTATGATCAGAGCACCAGTCTTACGGTGCTTCTATCAGGGAAAAGCCAAGAAAACGCGGAAGTTCGCCGCCGTAAAGCGGATGCTGAACCCAAATGACATCCGACTGTACGTGTCTGCTTTGTACTTCAAGATCGCAGTAAGCTCATATGTACCGACAGAAAAGAGAATCAAGCGAAGCAAAAGAAGAAGGAAGAGGAGGCTAAGGAAAAAGCAGTTCGCCGAGTGTAAGTGTCTGCTTGAGACCGCTTGTATCCGCCTGACATCGCCTTTCGCAGAACTCAAGTTGCTTCGTCCCTATTCTTGCAACATAACACAGCTCTCGTACCGCCATACCGCGTTCTCATCGATACCAATTTCATCAACTTCAGTCTTCAAAACAAGCTAGAGCTGGTCAGCGGTATGATGGACTGTCTTTATGCCAAATGTGAGTAGCCACTGCTCTCCTATACCAGGTTTGTGCTCACTCGCCTGCTAGGTATTCCTTGTGTCACAGATTGTGTCATGGCCGAGTTGGAGAAGCTCGGTCATCGTTACCGCGTCGCACTTCGGTACGCATCATCCAGCCTACATTCCCCCGCATTTGACTTACGTGCGATATTCAGAATCGCCCGGGACCCGCGGTTTGAGCGTCTCGCCTGCTCCCATACAGGCACATACGCGGATGACTGCCTTGTCCAGCGTGTAACCGCCAACAAATGTTACATCGTCGCAACCTGCGATCGCGAACTCCGACGAAGGATACGAAAAGTGCCGGGTGTGCCTCTCATGTACATCGTACGCAGACGATATGCCATAGAGAGGCTTCCGGACCAGGGTGCACCGTCTTGAGGAACTATCACTCGATTTCGCCTTCCTCCCCTTGATGTATGGTTATCGGCTGTGTACGTCCAGGCTCCCAAAGCTCCCGATCTTCGAAGCTGACGGTTATTTGACATTCAGATCTGTACTGTAGCTTCCTCCCTTATTCTAATAGCACTTCAATCCTTCCATGAGAAACTCCGAAGTGCTTCTGTCTCTCAGTATGTCAGAACATCAGGTACCTGATCATCATACGAATCAAACAGTGCAGTAAACTGCAAGCGCCAGTCATCGTCCAATCTATACTTGTCTGCGGTGATAAAGAAGTAATAACAGTCATCCGCAGTGCTACACTTTGTAGGTACCTGTAATGACTGTCTCGCGCATTATTGCCAGTTTGCTGGCGGCAAGTTCTCACTTGTTCCACTTGCCCTATTTTACGACTCACCCTCGTTGTGCACGATAGCAAATACTAATCATGATACTCATTTACAGTCAGATGTGTATGTATCGTGCTTTATTTACTCCATGGATCGGAACGACCAATAATTGTATATCAGGGACGTACTGCCGGACGCAACAGTTTACGCAACCCTTCTTGCGTATATCAGAAGTCTTTCATCTCGGACTGATTCACAGAATGTGCTATCGGGGGAGTTTTCATAACTCCATTCACAATATGGGATCGCCGTGCAACCCTAGGTACACAGGAACGACCCTTGGCTCGGTAAGTGACCATCTCAGTCTCCTGCTCAGTGTGAGTGGATGGATGGCCCCTTTATTAGAATACAATACTCCCTAAGTGAATTAGGCTCTACCGGTGGCCTCACTCTCTACAGACGACCCACATCACAATCCAGTTTTTTCGGAGTTCAACAAGAAAGTAGAACTATTCTGAGGAAAGGGTTGTACGTTTATGACGATGCCATAGTGACAAGGGATATCTCCCTGCCCATTCAGAGTCATAATTTCCTTGAAAAAAACTACATGTCAAAATATGACATAGACGGGCATTTCTCCGTGAGCAAACTCCGTGCAGACATACTTCAGACTGGCGGAAAGAAGGCACTGGCGGCGACAGCGCTGTCGCTGGACGATCACATGACCGTCACGGTTCCAATTAGTCGCGTCGCGTCACTTTGCCCTCTTGCTTTAGACCACGACCACAGATACGGGGAGGACCTCTCCATCTCAAGCAGAACATCACACACGCCTGATACTTGTCAACCTATCTCCGTTGATATCATAAACATGGCCGAACATAAGAAGCCGGAAGTAGAAGATGCGCCTCCTCAATCGTCAAGCTATCCGTATGCCTGGTCCCCCGACCGCGAATCAGAACTCTCTCTGGCACAGTTCCTCACGAAGGTAAGAGCTTGCATCTCATAACGTACAAAGTCCTCTCTCATCAATATGCCGACGACTTCGTGTCTTCAATACGCACTGTATAACCTCGTGACGCTACGCCCGCCCAGTACAAACCGTCTATGGTCCAGGACGACGGAACGAAGCCTGTAAGCCTCACCGGTATTTATTTTGGAGTTGAATTCATCTGTAAATAGTGGATTTGGGCCCGCGGCTCCAAAAGCAACTCGCGAACAGATGAGCAGGCGAAAAAGGAAGAAACCGCAGTGGAGGAGGCTACTGAACTTTGTACGCTGAGATTGACTCCAAGGTTATCGAATTACTCATACTACGTATCCGCAGTGAAAGAAGTAACTGAAAAAGTAGAGAAAATAAAGGTCGGTAACGAATACCATCATTGCAATACTCCCAGTGCCGATGTTCCATTCAAGAATGACAGCTCTATCCCGGTACGCTCAAGCAAAAAGACAGGAGCTAAAAGTAAGAAAGAAGTTCGCGAAGCTGTACGTGCCTTTCCTTGCCTCCGCGGCGCACGTTTCACACCATTTATATCCCAGGAACAAGCAGCCGCCACCGAAAAGCTGAAGGAAATCAGCATCAAGCATGGCTTCATCGGGGGGAAATGGTCAGCCATACTTCATTGCACATCTAGTCTATCAGAAGCTGACCTTCCCCTTCAGGCTGATATTCGCGCCTTCCGACAGAGTGGACATGGTGTGGCACACCGTAGCCAGTAAGTGTATCTGCGTTAGTATGCGCCGGGAGTCCCACGGGCGCTGACACGTTGATAGCATCGCTCGTGTCTGGTCCGTTGGCAGACACCTCCGCATACCTCGCGAAAGTGGCAACCTGCCCCCAGAACGAGACGCCGCATTATCAGCACGTCATCTGCATCTACATTCCAGACGTGTACGACAAGGACGCCATAACCGAGGTGTGTGAAGGCCGCAGGCGATAGTGATAGACGCTGATTCTCACCACCCCTGTACCGGCAGATCCTACGTGTGCTTTTACGCCAACACGGGATAACTCCCTTGGGGGTAAAATCGAATTTGTACACGTCAATAGGTAAGACGTACGCGACTCGAGAACTCGGTAATGCCCCTAATTCCGCGCCGGATGCTGTACAGGCGTCGATAGCAAACATGCAAGCGGCATCCAGTCGACGGTGGGTTTACCCCTGCGAGAATGCCCACACATCTGACCCGAATTCCCGCGCTCCCCAGACATGGAAGAACACTGCAGTCCTGCCCGATGCAGAAATCAAGGTGAATTCTCAGCACGGACATTGAATTTATGGGAAGATTAACTGACCACTGGCTACTCGCGTGTGTAGGCTCTCAAGGAGGAGTACTTCTCCGCACTGAACGCGGCGAAGGAAGCTAAAAAGGAGCCATCCCCTGAGAAAGCTAGCAAAGAGGAGACCGAGGCGAAGGATGATGTTGAGTCGTCAGCGAAACCAGTCAAGGCCAAGCCGAAGCCGAAGCTCAAGCCTAAGAAGAAAGCGGGTGCAGACGATCCCTTCGCGTCAGACGATGACGAGGCTGGGAGTGATGACAAGCCCGCCCCGCGGCCCAAAGGAAATACATCCAAGCGGAGCGCAGCAGTTGCCAACGACGATAGCGATGATGAAGCGGAATCGAAGCCACAGAAAAAGCGAGCCCGGGCTTGAGCGAGCCTGTAGTTCGATTAGTGCGTCCCAGGCTGCCCGTTCATCCACACGTTGTGTATCGCTTCTCCGTAATAAGTGCCACCTTATCTATTCACCTTACTCCATCATCTAAGGGTGGCGGGCTTTGTGGCGTCTAGGTTAATCCATTTGTTAAGATATGTATAATCGACCTGTATCTACACCGTATTGCGATGATCCTTCTTGCTTCCTTTGTACCTTTCTTCGGCGCTAGGCCAGCGTGATTGCATTCGGCTCGTATATGGGGAAGGATCGCCCCGCGACGGAGCGCTTTACTTCCTCGGCAACGACAATATTAAGGCCCCAGAAGGATGACCGGCGGACAAGAGGTGCTGAAAGGGCAAGACGGATACTTCACACGTAGGAAAATAGGATGATAAAGCGCCTTCAACGCTGCGCCATTTGGTGATCCGTTCACGTTTACGGCCATCCGATATCCGAATTATGGTGGAAAGTTCGACCAGGGGAACTGATTTCTGGAAAGCGTAAAATCACTATTTCATTAATTTCGGGCCAATGCCCACGAGCGGACAGCTGCACATAATGATGTTGTATGGTATTTCTGGATTCGAACATGAGCCTCAGTGTCGACTCGGTAAAGGGTTACCATGTTCGTGACAGCATCTTCGCGCCAAATCTTGGTTACGATGAATGTTAAGGTATGACTGCCGGGTAGTTGATAAGTCACCATAGACTACAACATCGCGTCCGCGCACTTACTGAGACCATGGAACTGCAGCATCTCAGCGGGAATACTGATGTCAGTTGGGAAAGTTTACACTAGTATCCCCGATCGGCTCGGTCGCCGATGCTGCAATCCCCTTGGAGGTTAGCTTTACGTTCAGGGCTACAATTCTGACTTACCGTAATGTCCGGCATCACTTTTGATGCTACTTATAGGTCGAAACGAGAACCCAAGAGACACTTCGATAGATGTGTGCTCGCCAATTTGGCGGCATGCAATGATGCATACCCTTCGTTACAGGAGCATCTGGCCCTATCAACCCGACACACTTCGAAAAGCAGAGCAAGATGCCATTAGAACCACGGTGTCCATGTGGTTTCGAAAGATGCGATAGAGTATCGGCGTCGTGTGGATGAGTTTTAACAAAATAGCCGTCTCGCAACTTTCGGGTTCATGTGGCCCGCAGTGATGCATTGGGCGACCAACGACCCGTCTAGGTATAGAACCGTAAGATATCTCAGCAGAGGTGTGCCCGTTGTAGCTGATAAAAGATACGACGCATGCTCACCGTGCTGATACGAACAACGCAACCAGTCCGATCGACGCACTCGAAAAAAAATAGTCTATAACTCTGCTACTCTGATCTCGGTCTTCAGGCGGATACCGGAGGTGCGACGAAGATTGCACCGTAGATGAACGTTCGTAAAACGGTGTTCAATGTGACTGCACATTCTGCAGTCACCCAAGCTCGTATCGTTTTTCACATTAATTAACCGGTACTGAGACGGAGACGAGATGCACGTTCATCGGAGGTCGGAACTGTAGTGGAATCATTGAACCAGAGCTAGATGATAGACGAATCAAGTGATTCGGCGACCTTATGCTTCCGATTTTTTTTAGCAAAACAGGAACTGACCTTTGACCTTGCGTAGGCTCGCGCCTATATGTTTCCTCCAGCGGTGTTGATGGCCGCGCAGTGTTTGTGGATCCTCCGAGGGCAGGCTGGAACGAGACGGTAGACGCATCAGGGAGATAGATCGCCCTCTCCGAATCAACAATCATAGCATCGGCCGTTGAGGTAGATTGACTTGCCGTTCAGGCCGCCGCCGCCACGCGGGCGCCTGAGATGAAAGTCTCATCGGCATCGAAGAATGCTGGCGCTCTTGCGCTGAACACCGTCCGACAGGGATAGAATGAAGTGCTGATTGAGCGACGATGCTTCGATGCTTGTGAGCCCCTGGCCTGCGCATCTTGACACTCGTGCGCTTGCATCAATACTTCGACCGGGGTCGCGGGGCTATAATATTGCGAATGTCAAGCTTGCGGCGGGTTTGAGCAGACAGGCCAAAGTGAAATCTATCAAGCTCACGACACCGACAGATTCCCATGGCCACTTCACCCGTTCGACCATATGGAAAGTGGCAGTGGGTGCAACATCATCGAAACGATTGGTGGTGGTCATATTTCATAAGCGCAGCACTCGTCGGAGAACGAAGGCGTCTAGGGGAGGAATTCCGAAGAGGGGCTGCACGGTATGTCGCAAAATCTCGCAGTGTAGGGCGTGCAGTTATCAGCCGCTGTAAGGGCACCAAAATACGGCAGAATTGTTGGAGAAGGGAGCTAGAAGGAGGAGAGGTGGCTAAGCGATAACACCCGTAAGGCCTTATCGGGAGATAAGATTAGACGGCTCAATTTACTGCGGGGTGGTTAACGTAACTATTCTAACCCTCCTGACTCTAGCATGACGACAAAACCCTGCACGAAGCTTGCCACGTTTACCAGAAGATCCCCATCCTAACATCTGTATGCAAGGAAAGCTGACGTCGACGGCCTTATGACTTGTAGGATCGTCAGGAGACGGACTTTAGGACAGAATAACGTTTCCGTTGCTAACCGATTGGCCTCACAGTTGTCGGACGGATCTCAACCCCAGCTCGGACGGATCTCCATGGTACAGTTTAGAATTTGGGGGAAGGGTCCGTGAATCTGGTTCGGATGTCCTCCAGGGAGGCGGATTTCGCGGTGCCTCGTGAGGTTTGATTGCGAAATATCATGATGAGCGCCTTCGGACCATTACGTCTGAGTCTGAAGGACCTCCAAGTGACGAAAATGCATATAAACCACCACTCGCTGCTCATCTCCATTCACCCCACCAACCCCTCCTCCCGCCAAAGATGACCATTCACTCTACCGAACCTCGCACGAATGGCTTTTCTAAGGCCGGCGCCGCTGCGAGCACGTTCTCGAAGGCTGCACAGACCAATGGTGTCGCCGTGAGCCCCTCGCAGACTGCTCGTAAAAGCGTTCCCGCACCCACGAACATGGTGGAGAGATTCGTCGAGCAGTTCCTCGAGCTCCATAGCTACCAGTACGTTTCAGGTTTTGAGGGGCTTGTCGTGTCTCACCTTTCTTTCTTTCCAGAAATGGCAAGGCCATCAGCGTGGACGGCCACTCGCTGTCTATTCCGGCTGTGGCAGCCGCAGCACGTTACAATGCATCTGTATCGCTCGTTGACACTCCCAGCATCAGGGAGCGCATTCAGAAATCTCGCAACGTGATTGTTGACAAGGTAGAGGGTGCTAAGAGTGTATATGGCGTCAGCACAGGATTTGGCGGCAGTGGTGAGCCTCTATCATTTTTAAAATAACGCGTTAATTCTGATCCCATCTTGCCTATCAATAGCAGACACGCGTACGAACAACCCTCTTGCGCTGGGTAATGCTCTTTTGCAGCACCAGCACTCTGGTGTCTTGCCATCATCCACGCACGTGCTCCCAGCGCTTCCGCTTCTCGACCCTCTGGCTTCGACCAGCATGCCGGAATCCTGGGTCCGCGGTGCTATACTAGTTCGTATCAACTCTTTGGTACGCGGCCATTCCGGCGTGCGCTGGGAGCTTATCGAGCGGATGGCCGATCTCCTTCGGGAAAACGTCACCCCTCTCGTCCCTCTTCGTGGCAGCATCTCCGCTTCCGGAGGTATGTTCACTTCAAACATTTCGCTTGACATCCTATCTGACGCGCTCAAATTAGACCTCTCCCCGCTGTCCTACGTCGCCGGCACTCTCATTGGCAACCCTTCGATTCGTGTCTTTGACGGTCCTGCGGCCTTTGGTGCACGTCAGATCGTTTCGTCTCGCGATGCACTCGCGAAACACAACATCGAACCCATCGTTCTGCAGGCTAAGGAGCACCTCGGCATCTTGAACGGCACTGCCTTCTCGGCGTCAGTGGCTGCGCTCGCTTTGAATGACGCTGTCCATCTCGCGCTGCTTGCGCAGGTGTGCACGGCGATGGGAACAGAAGCACTTCTTGGTGTCCGCGGAAACTATGCGCCTTTCATTCACGCAGTCGCACGCCCTCACCCAGGGCAGGTACGTCCGCTTCAGTGCAGCGCGTGAAGTCATGACCGACTGAACTGGATTGTCAGGTTGAGGCTGCGCGCACCATATGGGACCTTCTCGAGGAGAGCCAGTTGGCTTTGGGCGATGAGAAAGAGGTGACAATCGACGAAGATGCTGGTGAGCTCCGCCAGGATCGCTACCCGTTGCGTACGGCGCCCCAGTTCCTCGGACCGCAGGTCGAGGATATCCTCGCCGCCCTCGACACAATCACGCTCGAGTGCAACTCAAGTACGTTTTGCGCTCATTATGCTCATGGGCGCTGACCTGACAATTACCTCTAGCTACCGACAACCCGCTTGTCGATAGCGAGACCGGCGAGGTTCATCACGGAGGCAATTTCCAGGCTATGGCTGTGAGCAACGCCATGGAGAAGACGCGCTTGGCGCTTCACCACATCGGCAAGCTGCTTTTCGCACAGTCGACGGAGTTGATCAACCCTACCATGAACCGGGGTTTGCCGCCATCTTTGGCGGCGAGCGATCCCTCCCTGAACTATCACGCAAAGGGGATCGACATCGCGGTGGCTGCGTATGTTGGGGAGCTTGGCTATCTCGCTAGTCCCGTGTCGACTCACATTCAGTCCGCGGAGATGCACAATCAAGCTGTCAAGTAAGCATTCCGTTTCATCTTAGGATCAACTATTTGCTCATGTACATGGTTCACGAAGCTCTTTGGCTTTGATATCGGCACGCGCCACTATCAATTCTCTCGAAGTGCTGTCCCTGTTGACGTCAAGCTATCTATACCTCTTGTGTCAAGGTATGTGACGCCTCCCCTTATCTCTACTACTAGTCTTAATATTGCTATTCATCAGCTTTGGATCTCCGTGCCCTCCAAAGCGAGTTCCGCGTTGGTCTCTCACAGCTCGTGGAAGAGCGCCTGCAGCAGCACTTCGGGTCGCACCTCGCCGCTTCCGACTTTGCGCCAGTTCTCCGCAGCGTCATCTCCGCCATGCAGCACTCCCTCGACCGCACCACGAGCATGGATGTCATCCCCCGCATGGCCAAGGTCGCCGGCGCTTCGACGACGGTTCTCGTCGATTACTTCACACGCGAGGCTGCGAACGCGGCGTCGCTCTCTGCGCTTCCTGCCTTCCGCAACGCTATTGCGGCCGATGCTGCGAAGTTGCTCACCTCCTTGCGTGAGCAGTACCTGTCGGGTGCGAAGGGCGCAGCGCCGGCCAGCCCCTACTTGAACAAGACTCGTCCGGTGTACGAGTTCGTGCGTGTCACCCTGGGTATCAGGATGCACGGGTCGGAGAACCAGGGTGTTTTCCCACAAGGTCTGGGTGTCGAGGACCCCACGATCGGCCAGAACATCTCGTTGATTCATGAGGTGAGTATCGGTTCCATAATTGAGAATTGCTGCTGACGATTGCCTTCAGTCCATCCGGGATGGAAAGATGCAGGGCGTCGTCGCAGGACTTTTTGCCGCATGAAATATTCCCGACATGCATAACTTATCTGAGTTCTTAGAGGGCGGTAATTGTACAAGTGTACCATGTATAGACGCGGTGTCATAGAATCAGACTATCTTTCTGTCATGTAGTTCTTCCTCCGAGGCCAGTGTGAATTCGACCTTCGCGGTCACTGAGAGGCTTTGCCGCGACTGAGGCGGTGAAGCCGTGGGAATATTACGGCGGTATAGTCGTACCCGCGTCTTGGATTCAAACCCTTCTCCCGCACTTACCACCGATACAGTCCGATAGTCCGATATAACCACTGTCAAGGTAGAAACATGGCCCGCTGGCTTCGAGAGGCAGTCTGGGCTCGTAATATTCTCATGTGATATGAGAGGTTCTGGAGTGCGGATACAGATCGAGTCACCGCAGATAATCTATAAGCCAGCGCCTTCCCCGCGAATATCGAGCTTAGGCGAGCACAGGAAGGTAGTACTGCGTTCACTATCGATTGTCTTTCTCGTTCGCAACATTGACACCTTGAAGTACCCTTGTAGGTACAATGTAGAATGCATCACTGTCACGTCATCCTGACTCTGATTGGCCAGGAAACAGAATGTCTCCGAGCAGGGTTCAGCATGAAGACAAGATTCTGATTGTGGGGGCGGGATGCTTCGGAATCTCGACGGCCTACCACCTTCTCAAGAGAGGCTTCACCAATGTCACGGTAATCGACCGCTCTGACGTTCTGCCCGCACCCGATGCTGCAGGCACGGATATGAACAAGAGTTCGTGATAACAACTGCTCCATTACGCGCCTGCAAGATAACCACGCACCCCCAGTTGTTAGGACGTCATACTCTGACTATTTCTATTCGAGGCTCGCCCATGACGCGATTGCGGCCTGGAAAAAGGTAGATGAATGGGGCGACTGCTATCAAGAGTAAGTAAAGCCAAGATCCGAGCCGCAGCCAACCTTTCGCTAACCAGTAAAATTTCATACAAGATCCGGCGTCCTCGTGTTGGGATCGGGAGGCACCTCGTATGCGACCCAGTCGTACCTCAATGATGTTGCGTTGGGTTCTCGCATCAAGCTCCTGGAAAATGCAGAGTCTATCCACGCGGTATTTCCCTCCGACGTGAGGACCGGTGCTTTTGAGAACTATCAGGGTTATCTCAATTTAGACGGGGGCTGGGCCCGTGCTGCAGATGGCGTCAGTCGTATGACGGCCGCAGTAGTCGCCTTGGGTGGGAGAGTAATATCAGGAAAGCCTGCCGTCGGCTTGCTCAAGGAAGGGCAAAAAGTCACTGGCGTGCGCTGCAGCAACGGGGAAGAAATCAATGCCGACCTGGTGGTGATCGCAGCGGGGTCTTGGACCGCGTCCTCCTTTACGGAGCTTAACGTCGGCCATGAATGCTTGGCGACCGGGCAAGTTTTCCTTTGTGTGTTCGGATGTACTGTTTACTGATCATTTTTATTTCCTTTCTCTGAATATAGCCAGAGCGTCGTGACAATCCAATTAACGGCGGAAGAAGCGGCTAATTACAGACGTTGCCCAGTGGTTCTAGACTTCGCGTCAGGGTTTTACGCCTTCCCGGTTCGCTAATTCAATACGTTGGAGTGACATGGAGCTGATCAATTTCGGGGCGTGTAGCCAACAGATAAGAACGTCTTCAAAATGGCTATTGATCATGCTGGATACACCAATTACTTACCGGACGACGCAACTCCCGAGAAATCTACGTCAACGCCCCGCACGATTTTGTCGCACGGATCCGAAGATGGTCTGCGCATCCCCCGGAAAATGGTGACGCTGCTTCGTCATCATCTTAGCTTGGTGTATCCGGATCTTGCAAAGAAGCCATTCGCAAGCACGAGGCTTTGCTGGTGAGGCACCCCAATGGCTACGTCTTCACCCCAATGTCTAATTTTCAATTTCGGTATTAATTCAGGTATACGGACTCACCCGATGGAGACTGGATCATCGGTCCCCACCCCTCGATTGAAGGGCTGGTTCTCGCCACCGCTGGAAGTGGCCATGCGTACAAGGTATGTCGTGAGAGATGTCGCCTTTTCCCTGCAGAATCTGATAAACAGGGTCCTGTAGTTCCTTCCGGTTCTAGGACAGCTCGTCGCAGACTCTATCGAGGGAAAACTTGCTCCCGAGATTGCTCGCAAGTTCGCACTGGGCCGCCAATACGTCGAGTCGAGTTATTCTCGTCGCAGCGGCCATATGGATTTAGAAGACCTATCTGCGCAGGAATTATGTGAACCAAAAGACCTTGCGGCTGAGTCTTCTTGATAAGTTCGCATGATTACAGGCTAAACATAATGCGATGTCCATACACTAAATGAATGAAATCTCAAATATCTTAAGCGTCCTTCCATAAGTCTAGTTTGCTTCAATTCCATTTCATACTAGGATGGCTGCCATAATCATACAGGAACCAGATTCCAGATTCACAGACCTCAAGGAAGCGAATAAGAAAGAGAAGACATGATGACTTGTCTAGGTTAGTAAAACTCTAGCAGAGAGCTATTTTTACAAGCCCAACTGTGGCTTTCACTCGAGCCGACACGAACACGAACTTCTTCCCAGCCAATCCATCAGACAGTACGGGTGGAGCTACCTTACTATTGGTTATCTGCAGCTTTGGGAACCTAAGAGCCGTCGCCTTTCAGCTATCGCTGTTCTCAGCACCGGGGCGCCAGCCGACCAAGGAAGAACTCGCTCGTACTCATAAACGGAACCGCCGTCCGTGCTCTTTTCCAGGCAGGTTGAACTGTCCGCATACGGATTGAAGGGCAATTTCCAAGGCAGAATACGAAAGGTCATAAGACAGGATGTGTGTATAACACAAAGCGACTCGTTTCTCTTCATTCACCGATTCACACTGGCAGATATTTCGGGATGTGGTGCAGATCCCTCCCAACCCCGCGCCGATCATGAATTCCCCTTTTATTCCTTTGCGGTCGTCTACCCCCGCCCGAGCAGTCCAGCAGGTTTCCCAAACCAAAGAGGAAGCCATTTGGTGACCTTCGTTTCCCTTTAGACCACCTAGCGTCTAGTCAACACGGACGGCGAAAGGGTGCAGGGCAGTTTTCGCAGTGACGATCTCGAGGATCGTTTCAGCAATTCATCCTGAGCTTACCTTCGCGTCGATCGATGTCCTGAGCACCATGCGCGCCTCGGACGGGGGAAAAAGACACCGATTATGGAGCGTACGATTTGAGCTGACGAATGACGACAGATCGACAAAGTTAGACAGTACAAGAACTCTGAGTTCAAGCGAAGGGAGAGCTTGAAGTCCTTGCGCCAAGATGAAACGGCGAGTAACATAGTCAACAAAACAAGAATGCAGCCCCCTGGCGTACCATTGCGAATGATACGTGTGACAACGTCGTAGGAAGTATAGCACGGGGCTGCAAACACCTGAGATTTGTTCATGAATTCAACTCTCTAGTCATTCGCGAAATCAATGACTTATGATACATTGTCAAATATAAGCACAGGAATCGTAGAGGGGCCATTCGGGTCGTGGTATGTGGCATAACAATTCGTAGTTCGAGAGTCTACACCAAAGTGTAGCCCCGACTTAGGCCGGAAGGAATCCAGAGCTCTTCCAGTACCCAACCCACGACAGCACATCCTTCTCTCCCACCTGCGCAAGATTCTCGTCCGCAAGCGTCGGCGAGGCCAGCTTTGCGTTCACAGTTTGCAGCTTCGGGAACCCAAGCGCCTCGGTTGCCTCCGCACTGTTGTCGCTCCACGCGCTGTGGAACCAATCAAGCAAGCGCAGCGCGGGGTTGTTCGAGAACTCGTTAGTGTCTGCGAAGGGCCGCACGCCTTCCGCGCTCTTGTCGAGACGAGCGATCCAATCCGCATATGGGATGAGAGGGATATTGAGCGCAGAAGAGAATGCGCGGAAGACGGTCGACCATGGCACAGGGCGAGGATGGATGAGATGGACGATCTCGGATGACGAGTGACGGAATTCGTCAACGGCAGTCGCAGCGAGGTCGAGCGGGATCCAGGACACCTCCTAAAATATACACGAATCGGTGAGTGATCAAACGGAGCATGAACTTATGGGAAGACACGTACGCCTTCGCAGTCGGGCAATGCGCCCAGGTGCACAGAGGATCGAATAAGCGAGGGAAGCCACTCAGCGATCGTCCAGTTCCCATTCAAGCCTCCGGCCATCTGGCCGACCCGAATGTTAACGGGGCGCAGAGCAGTTCTCGCGGCGGCGGTCTCGAGGATCTTTTCACCGACCCATTTGGATTCGGCATAGCCGAAGCTGACGGCGACTTTCGCGTCCACGGGTGTCTCGGGGATCGCGCCCTTAGCCTTTACGTCTACGAGTCGCAGTCAACCCGTCAGGTCCTGACTCCGAAAAGGACGATGAATTACTTACCATGGAAAACACCGATCGAGCTGGTGAACAGCACACGGGAAGCCGAATGGAATGGCGATGACAGGGCGAGATCGACCAAGTTTCGCAGCCCCCGGATGTTTGATTCGAATGAGCGGAGCGAAACCTTGAAGTCCACGCGCCAAGCTATGATAGGAATCAATAAAGCCCATGAAGCAGAACCGCAGGGCGCCAGCGTACCATTGTGGATGATGTGCGTGACAGAGTGTTGAAGCTAGAATAGGTGCTTAGCTTCAGCTGAGGTTAGGCGCTGACGTAGGCGTACATACCTCTTCATACAGTCCAGCCGAAACACCCAGGTTCTGTGCGGCAATATCCGCCTCCACAAGCACAACCTTCTCGTGCGTGGCGAGGGCTGAGGACAAGCCACGCGAGATCAAAGCCTCCTTCTGGCGCTCAAGCAGCGTCTTCCCGTTTGACTTGCGATTGACCGCATACACACGAGCGACCTTCGGGTTCGCAATGAGATGCGCGAGGACGTTTACACCAAGCCCGCCGGTAGTTCCGGTCAGCAGGACTGTGTCGAGCGCGGGGTCCGGCAGTCTCGGCTGGTGTACGGGGAAATTCTGGGTGAACTTCTCGACCATGGCGTTCATCTCGGCTGCTTTGTCCATTTCCTCTGCCTCATCCTTCTTTCCGAGGACAAGGGACGACAGGAACGACGCAAGGCTTGAAACATACGGGTGTTCGTAGACGAAACCGTTCGGGATTTTGTGGGTATCGAGGTTGGCGGACTCGCGCATGGTGCGCAGGATCGTGTTGCGGATCCAGGTGGCCTGCAGGCTGCAAGAAAGTCAGCTCCCATTGCCTTTGGGTGCCAAAGGATGACCAACCTGTCGCATCCGTGCTGGAAGAAGTCATCGTTGTCCCCGATTTCTTTCTCCAAGACCTTCTGCACGACGTCCCGCACGTACTTGACAGAGCGAGCGAAGTCCCATGCCACAGGTGGAAGGATGTCCGCTTGAGCGGACTCGTCAACAGATTTGTAGAGTGCCTTGATCTCCTCGTCATACGCGCTCAGAAGGGCCTGACGGCGCGCAGTGCCCTTGGCAGTGTATACGAACGGCTTGTCGCGGCTCGCGATGAGAATCATCTGGGAGGCTATGATGAGCTTCTTGCTAAACTAGTCACAATGAGGGTAGTATTCACCTCCTTGAAAACCCTCGAGTGCTGTGGAGCATACGCGTTCATCTTTTCAACGGTCGGCCTATGAATACGAGTTAATTTTCAGACTTCGTACACCAAGTCCCGACTTTGGTAGGACACATAAGACACATACCAGATTAAGTTCCTGAATGCCGCCTGCTGGACCAAATCCGACGTATCGATCTCGTGGCCCTCGGTGGGTTCCACAAGCACGCCAGCCTGGAACTGACCACGACCGAACATCAGGCATCCCCTCACATGAGGATCCTGCTTCAAGATCTCCTCTGTAATGTCACTCTAAATATCAGACCTCTTTCACAGTATACGGGCTTGCTAACCTAATGGCCCCGGGTTTGTCTATGAATGTAAAGTAATATAAGCACCAATGACCGCAACTATGGAGGCGTCGATTCTTACCTTTTCGCCAGTGCTATGCATGATCTGGTCATCTGTACGACCGAGCACCTTCCAAAGTCCGGGAATCGTCGGGTGAGCTTCCAGAAGATCAGAAGTCGCGTAAACAGCCTCGTTGTCGATGGTGCTGTTCACGACTGAAGGAGTACAAGCAGGACCCCGCTATATAACATGGACTAAGTATCTCATTTGATAGAGAAGATGCATGCAAATATACTTACCTTGATGATGAGTTCCTGCTTGCCTTCGTCATGAGGCACCCATGTAACGTTCAGATAGCCGGGAAGGGGGAAGTATTGCCAGTTCTTGCCGACAGGAGCTAAAAGGGCGCATGATGTTGAGTATCAAACCATCCGGCGTTGTCAGAAGCCTACCCACCTGGAATGACAGGGCTCATCATCCCAATTTCCGTGCTATGGTGAACACATTATCAGTCGGAAAAGCTAAGCCATGTTAACTCTATCAACTAACCATCCGTAGACGTTGATGAAGTTCACGCCCATCGAAGTGATACGGTCGCCTATGTCCTTTGTCAGGGGTCCTCCACCTGCCATCTGCATAAATCAATGTAAGCCGATAACGCAGAACGGAGACGTCGAGATGATACTGACCACACCCTGCATCTTCGCCATCTGGGCAATCTGCTCGTCATCCTTTGACCAGGCCTGACAACATCGTTAGACCACGCGTGTCGACATATCAATTGAAATATACACATACCTCGACGAAGCTGGGGACGGTAAAAATAAGATCGCTCTTGCTTGCCATGACGGCACTGAAGACAGCCTCGGGGGTGGGGTGCTGAGCAGGACTCTGCGGTCGGAACAAAGTGAGAACGACGCCCACGCTTGCCTGTCACGATGAGTTAGACACAAAATGGTGGGAAGACGTGACTTATTGGCTCACCGTCCAGGTCATCAGGAAACAACCCATCCCATGGTACATGGGCATGGAGTGGCATGCGAAGCGCATGCCTGTCAGGTCTCGGGATCCATAGTAAGGAGATCGTGCGAGTTCTACCGCGTGACCTTGTGTCCATATAATGGGCTTCGGGAAGGCAGTCGAACCTATTGTTAGGTGAGAAATGAGTTTTTGTACGGACCAAAGCGGATGATAAACTTACCAGAGGAATGCAGGATGACGTAGGGAGAGTTCCAATCGGGCGTGGTCCGCTCGATCAGAACCTCATCGTCCTTTACAGGATAGAAGTCCTCGAACAGAGGCGCCGCAGAGACGACGGGAGGCGTAATGTCGGCCGCCAGGAGGCTGAGCGCCTCACTGACAAGGTTGTGCAGCGACTCTTCGACGCCGACAAAAATATGCCTCACACCCGTCTTTCCGATAAGATGGGCAACGGCCGCCGGAGAGTTCCTAATAGAGATCGGGAATGGGATGAATCCGGCATACACGAGACCCATAACGGTGGTATAGTAGGTGATAGAATCTGATATTGGGGTTAGTCAGAGTAAGCACGAGACCACTCGGGCGGCACGTACCGGTAGCGGCCAGCAATCCAACTATGGGCCTCTTCGAGTCAGCGTCGGGCGCAAGGCCAGTGACGGGGTCGTAGTTGAGCTTGCTGCGGGCGATTTTGGCTGAGCGACGGATGGCACGGACGGCTTCAGCCCAAGTAATGGTTTTGATTGCACCATCCACCTCCGCGTACGAGAACAGAGGGTGTGACGGCGAATTCTCAGCCTGGAAGTCGTAGATATCAGCGATGCTGAGGGAGCCATCGAGAGCAGGGGCCTTGAACGTTGAGGAGTTGAGGACCTGGGTCGCCGGCGGGGCGGGCAAGGGGCGCGAAATAGCAGAAGACATCTAGAGTAGATAGTGTAGTGTAAAGGTGCTGTTAGGCTTCTATGAGAGTCGAGAGGATCGGAGGCGAAGAGCGTGATGAGACTGCTCGCACACCCCACCTGCCTTTATATGACTTGCCTCGACGGATTCGTCGTAAGATGACCACGGAGTGCAGCATAGATGAACCGCCATATACGTAGCGGACCAGCTGCTCCGGGTCCAAGCTCACTCATCTGTCCATGAACGTGGAAAAAGAAGCACTGTGCAGGCTCAACACTGCCGTTGGCGCCACTGCTGCTGTGTGACGTTGCATTCCTCACAGATATCGAAACTCCTATTAGACAGATACCAGTAAGAGTGACTGACTCTTTTTCCACGAATCCGCGTGGAAGCATCAGAGAAGCCGTCGGCTGGTCATTTCAAGCCGTTCGTCAAGAATCGATAATTAGCCGTGCGCCGATGCTTACCTTTGGTCAAATAGTAACGACGCCTCATTGTATCATCCTAGACTCCGATATGGCCAATTGACGGCAGCCGGGCAAGGAAAGTCACTGTCGTGTGGCTTGCTTCCATATCAGTCGCGCAACCATAATTGAAGTCTCCGCAGAAACTCCCCCGGCTCCCACCCTTATCTGGGAGATATCAGTGCCTCCGCTAACGTCAACAAACAAACAAAAAGTACCTTCTGGACGAGCAGCATAGCAAGATGCAGCGTTTACGACGCCATGGTCGTCTTCATGGCAGACGGCACAGTAAACCGTTCATTGTAACCAACACCCGGCTATTGCCGGCCTTGCCTTGAGTTTGTAATTCGGCCGAGACCCCACCTCACTCTCATTCAATACTTTGTTCATGATCAGGCTCAGGGCAAAGAGACGTAAATTCGGGACCCATCCCTATACATTCCGAAAAAATGCGGCTCGACCCTGCAGCGATGTCCCCGCAACTATATGTAATCCTCGTCTTAGAAGTGCCAGAGCACAGAGCTCATCTATATATACCTGAGGGTCATGTTAGTACCAGCGTGCGGTGTTGACAATGTCATGTTCGCAGCGAAGCCTCGGCGCTCCCGGCGGCATTTAGGTGAATTGGCTCGTCGATGATCCCGAGGCTAAGTATAACTATAAGTAATTCGACATGCCGACACACCGACGCACATACTATCATGCGATCTGTCCCGAGACATCTCGGGGTTACGCCTGTGGCCACATGGTGTGCATCCCACCCATCTCCGCTGGAGGACTCAATAGCAAGAGGTAAGTAGCCATCATTCACTTCAGCACGCTCAGTCAGCGCTGCGCACCTGCTTATCCCTGTACCGCTCCTTCCAAATGCGAACACAATCCTAGCGTGCCGTCTTCAGTGATTGGCTCAAAAGAACAAAAGAAGCAGCGTACGCTCACCAGAAGCTTGCTATGCCAAGACCATCGTGGTGTGCACCCCCGCTCGGGCATTCCGGGAATTCAGTTTTCGAACCACTTACTAGGATGGACTGACTGAGGACAAGTACCGTCAAGGCGATGCAAAATGCGATTCTAAGCAGAATTATGTATACAATGCATGCAGCGGCATTGTGCGGCGGCTGCTTTTGAGTGTCAAGCATGTCAAGTGTCGAGTGTCAGACTCGCATTAGTAGTCCAATCTATGATACCGCTGGAGCGCTCCAAACCACTCCTTTTACTTCTCTCCCCCCTTCTTAAATCTTCTCTAGATCCTCGTAGAAAGCAAAAAACGACAGGCAGACGCAAGTTTATGCGCGGAAGCCGACAAACTCGGCCCACGACTTGACCTCGGGGGGTATCCGGCCCTCGGTGTACGACCTCAGGCCGCCTTGCGGGATCTTTTTCGCGAGCGCCTCGACGAAGAGGAGCGCCGTGCGCGGGTTATTCAGTAGCGGCAATCCAAAGTCGACCGCGTTTCTGCACATTCATCCCATCAGCGTGAGTGGGGCCCCACTGCCAAGCGCAAAGTCACTCACCGGCGTGCGACGTAGTCCTCATCCGTGAGGCTGCTCGCGCGGGCGTTCGCGAGGTTGATGACGCACTGGATATCGTACTCGTCGAACACCTCGCGCAGCTTGCGCTTGTCCTTGGTCGGGAACATGACGCGCTTCGCGTGCACGTACGGGATGTCGTTCAGGAACTCCTCGACGACGCCCGACGAGCAGTACAGCTTGAAGCCGAGGTCCGAGAGCGTCTTCGCGATGGTCTGCATCTCCGGCTTCTTGATGTCGCCGCCGATCAGGACGCCCGACTTCTCCTGGGGGACCTTGAAGCCCGTCGTGCTGAGCAAGGACGCCCAGTACGCCTCGTGCACGTCCTTGCCGAAACTCGCGACTTCGCCCGTGCTGGCCATCTCTGCATACGATCAGCCAATCAGCAAACTGCCGCACTAAAGTATGATATGCCCAGAAGGGACGACACGCACCGACGCCCAGGAAGGGATCCGCACCGCCCAAGCGCGTCCACGAAAACTGCGCGACCTTGATGGACGTGTAATCCCTCTTCTCTGCCATCACGTCGACCGGCTCGGGCACGTTCACGCCAGTGATCGCAGCGGTCGCGGTCTGGATGAAGTTGTGGCCCAGGACCTTGCTGACGAAGGGGAACGAGCGCGACGCGCGCAGGTTGCACTCGATGACCTTGAGCTCCGCGGGCTTGCCAGGCTCGTCGGCCTGCTTGCGGATGATCTGCATGTTGTACGGGCCGGAGATGTCGAAGCCAGCGGCGACCTTCTGCGCGATCTCCTTCAGGCGCGCCATGTCGCCCTCGTCCAGGGAGAAGGGCGGCAGGACAAGCGTGGCATCGCCGGAGTGCACACCCGCGTTCTCGACGTGCTCCGAGACGGCGTGCACGAGGAGCTTGCCCTTGTGCGCGACAGCGTCAACGTCGATCTCTTGCGCGCCATCGATGAACTTCGTGATGACGACGGGGTGGAGGGGCGACACATCGGCGGCGGCAGAGAGGTTGTATTCCAGCGTCGACTCAGAGTAGACGACGTTCATGGCGGCGCCAGAGAGGACGTAAGACGGGCGAATGAGGACCGGGTAGCTGTTAGAAAACCGGTCGGGGCTTTGTCCGCAATAAAAGGATAGACACTACATACCCGACGCGCTGAGCGAACTCCTTCGCGGCATCCACGCTCGTGACCTCGGTCCACTCAGGCTGATCAACACCGATCTTGTCCAAAACGGACGAGAACTTGTGACGGTCCTCGGCCATGTCGATCTTCTCGGGGTCCGTGCCGAGCACATTGACGCCGCTGTGCTTCAGGCGCAGCGCGATGTTCTGGGGCAACTGACCTATTGCACAGTAAGCAATCACCCCACAGGCACCCATAGTCGCAAATATCACTCACCTCCCACGCTGACAACGACACCCTGGGCACCCTCGAGCTCGTAGATATCCATGACACGTTCCCATCCAAGCTCCTCAAAGTACAGGCGGTCCGCCTCGTCAAAATCGGTGGAGACCGTCTCGGGGTTGTAGTTGACCATGACAGTCTTCATGCCGTTCTCCCTGAGGCTGCGGGCGCACGTCACCGCGCACCAGTCGAACTCGACGCTGGAACCGATGCGGTAGACGCCACTGCCAAGGACCATCGTGCCGTGCTCGTCGAACTCGACATCGTGCGTGCTCGCGTTGTAAGTCGTGTACAGGTAGTTCGTGTGTGCGGGGAACTCGGCGGCGAGCGTGTCGATGCGCTTGACGAAGGGCGTGACGCCAAGGGATTTGCGGTGCGCGCGGACGACGTCCTCGGTCGACGACACGAGGGAAGCGATGTGCGAGTCCGAGAAGCCCATGCGCTTGGCGCGGACCATGAGATCGTGAGAGACCGAGGAGATGTCGCCGGCGTCAGTCAGGGCACGGTGAGTTGCAACGATGTTCTCGAGCTTGTACAGGAACCACTGCCAAGGAATCAATATGAGCTTGGCGACTAAACAAACAAAAGTATACACGAACCTTGTCAATCTTGGTCATATCGTGAACCTTGTCAACAGAGTAACCCTCGAGGTACATAGCCTGTGCGATCGCGAAAATCCTCATATCGGTAGGGTTGCTCAAGACGTGGTCCATGTCCTCCTTGGTCATCCTCTTGCCGAAGACCTCGAAGCCGACCCAGCGGGGATCAACCATGCGAAGCGCCTTCATGATGCTCTCCTCGAACGTGCGACCGATAGCCATGACCTCACCGACAGACTTCATAGATGAGCCGACCTCGCGGTTGACCTGGGTGGAGAACTTAGCCAGGTCCCACTTGGGGATCTTCGTGACGATATAGTCCAGAGAGGGCTCGAAGCAAGCGGTTGTGGTCTTGGTGACAGCGTTAGGCAGTTCCGGGAGGGTGTAGCCGAGGGCGAGTTTCGCAGCGGTGTAAGCAAGCGGATAGCCGGTAGCCTTCGATGCGAGAGCACTGGAACGACTCAGACTGAAAGTAATAACGTTAGTGACTGGTACGCATGAAGAAGGGATGCAATGACTGACCGAGCGTTGACCTCGATGACACAGTATTCACGGCTGGTCGCGTTCAGAGCGTACTGGATGTTGCATTCACCGACGACACCGAGATGACGAATGACCTTGAGAGCGGCACTCCGGAGCATGTGGTACTCATCGTCCGTCAGCGTCTGGGATGGCGCGACGACGATAGAGTCACCAGTGTGCGTGCCAAGGGGGTCGAAGTTCTCCATGTTGCAGCAAATGATCGTGTTCTGTGCCGAAATGTCAGGATGAGAGATAGAGAGTGACTGTGTGAGCTCACATCAGCACCGTCACGGACGACCTCGTACTCGACTTCCTTCCAGCCCTTCATCGAGCGTTCGACGAGAACCTGAGGCGAGAGAGCAAGTCCACGAGCCGCAAGATCGCGCAGCTCGTCCGAGTTGTTTGCGAAGCCAGAGCCGAGACCACCGAGAGTGAAAGCGGATCGCATGATAACCGGGTAACCAATCTTGTCGGCCGCCTCGAGGGCAGCAGAGACAGTCGAGACAGCCGTGGAGTGTGCAACCGGGATATCAATTTCTGCGGGCACAGCAGTCCGTCAGCTAGAGATGAATCTCAGAAGAAAAGACAGAACATACCCTTCAGAGCCTGAACGAATAGGTCTCTGTCCTCAGAGACCTCCAGCGTCCGAATCGGCGTGCCCAAAACCTTAACACCAAGCCTGTCCAAAACACCCATGCGATCGAGCTCAATGCCAACATTGAGCGCGCTCTGACCACCAAACGTGAGCAAGATACCATCCGGGCGTTCCTTCTCGAGCACATATGCGACATAGTCGACCGAGATAGGCAAGAAGTAGACCTCCGATGCGAGCTGGTGGCTAGTCTGCCATGTCGCGATGTTCGGGTTGATGAGCACAGCGTCGATGCCCTCCTCGCGGAGGGCCTTCATCGCCTGCGAGCCAGAGTAGTCGAATTCGCCTGCCTGGCCAATGGACAGGCCGCCGGAGCCGACCATGACGACCTTCCGCACGTCCGCGCGCGGGAGCTTGGGCAGCACCTTGGCCGAGATGCGGCGGGCGACCTCGGAGGGGGAGTTGAGCACACGCTCGCCATCGTTCTTGGCTCCAAAATCGCCGACGGAGGGCGCGGCGACGGCGCGGACGGGGTGTGTCGGGGAGGGGAGGGTGCGCGCGGCGGAGACGTGGAATGCCCGAGCAGCGAGGGGGAGGCGCGCACGCTGGGGGGCGCGAGCGGCGGCCGCAACGGTGCATCGAATGGGACTCAAGAGCCCCATTCCCATCGCTATCGCCATGGTGTCGTCGGCGCTGTGTGCAACGATGAGCTCAAGTCTGAGTTGACGCGCGCGCTCAAAAGCCACGGGCGTGACTCGAGCGTGACTCGTTCTCAAATTTTTGATCACGTGAAGGCTATCGTCACAGGCATGGCCGCCGCTAACTCCCCCCCACAGCGGCAAAGATAATTCTAAACATGGTTGGGGAGGGCCCTGAGTAGGTTGCAGAGCTACCCCATCAGTCCCCCCCAGGTTGTTCTCGTTTGCATGAGCATCCCATATTATTTTGACGTTGAAACCTTTCCAGGCGTTCCGAATTCCCTTGAAATCCGACAAGAACGAACGTAGTTGAACATGAGAGATTCTACTTTTCCATCCACCAACGGACACTCAAGCCGCGCGCCGTACTTTGTTTCCATACAGCAATAAATTCCGCAAAAAGAATACACATACTTATTACACTCATCTACCGCACAATCGCCCACTCATCTCTCGCCGGGTCCCCTTCAGGGGGGAATAACCCCCCATTCGCCTGGATCTGCGGCTGCGGCGCCGCCTGCTCCTGCTCGTTGCCATTCTGCTCCCGCGCCTCCCTCCGCAGTCTCTCCACCATTCGACCGCGAATATACAGCAGCAGCGTGACGACGAGACAGAGCCCAACGAGCATCACCGTCTCGGCGAACTCGTCCGCAGCCTCTTCGCCACGGTGCCCGCCGCGCGTGGCCG
The DNA here is from genome assembly GCA_002286715.1 of Dentipellis sp. KUC8613. NCBI lineage: Eukaryota > Fungi > Basidiomycota > Agaricomycetes > Russulales > Hericiaceae > Dentipellis > Dentipellis sp. KUC8613. Next base: position 440,625 of record NSJX01000009.1, on the reverse strand, counting down.
CGTCGAAGTAGTCCTCCGGCCCAAAGTCGCTGTCGCGCTCGGCCTCTGCGTTTCTGCGCTCCCGGGCCCACTGTGAGATAGATAGACCATGCGGGTGTCAGACTAAATAAGCCGCATCAGCATTTAGTTGGGGTGGCGCACCTCGATGGGGTCCTCGTCGCCCCCTGGCGTCTGATCGCCCCGCCGCCGCCGGTACTCGTCCCGCGCGCGGCCGAGGTACCACGTCCCGTCGTCCTCAAGATACTCTTTCTGCTCCTCGAGCTCGTCCTGGACGTCCTGCGTTGATCCGTCGAGCGTCTGTCCCTCCGCCAGTTGTTGTTGTTGCTGCCGCGGGCTTTCTGGATCTGCACGACCACCTTCAGCCGACAAAACACCGAAATGCAACAGCAGAACTCACAGGAGTCTTCTTCTGATTCCCAAATACTCAATCCATCTTTTCCTCCCGTCAGCGTGTGCCAGAAACTGCGTGCGTGGAGCTTCAGAAGAGACAGCGTGACAGGCAGATAGGCCTCCGCATTCGTCTCAAGTGCAACATCATAATGCCGTTTCGCGAGGTGGAAGTCCTACCATCCCCGATCCAAATTCAGCTGGCCATTCCATTCTTCTACATAAAAAGGAACGCACCTGGGGCACACCGATACCATTCTCATACATCCACCCGAGGCTCCACATCGCGAGCGCGCTGACCTGCGTGTCCGCCGCAGACTGGTAGTACCCAGCCGCCTTCTCGAAGCGGTCCTCTTTCGGCTCGTCGGGCACGCCGAGCCCGTGGTAGTAGTAGTCGCCAACCTTGACAAGCGCGTCGACGTTGTTCTGCGCCGCAGAGCGGATCCACTGCGTGAGCGCAAGTCGGGCAGTGTCGTTCGAAGGGGAGAACGACGTGAAGCGCGGGTCCTTCAGCACGCTCTTATCTGCATACGGTGTCAGTATCACGACTCGATAGCAAAAAGGCGTGTGCATACCTTGATCAAGGACATACGCCAGGTTATTCTGCGCCATCTCGTACCCCCTCTCCGCAGCAATCCACCACCTCAGCATAGCGTTCTCCTTGCCAACCGCAGTACCCGTGTCCCAGTCGCGCTCGCCGTCCCGCAAGGGGTCGTCGCCCCACGAGCCACGCTCAGCGACAATCTTGTAGAACGACAGCGCAACGGAGCACGCGCCGCCCTTCATAGCAGGCGGCATGAGCTGCATGTGCTCCTTCTGGATGAGCGAGAGGTAGTAGTACGCCTCGAACGGCGACCCATGACGCAGCGCCATCTCAAGATACGTCGTCGCGCGCTTAGTATCCTTCACTCCTACAGTACCAACCCACTTCAGCACACCGCGCACGAAGAACAGCCGGGAAACGCACCATAGTAATACTTCCCCAAATTCACCTGCGCCTCCGCCAAATCCTGCCCCGCCGCAATCTCAAAATGCCTCAGCGCGCCCTTCACATCCTTCCGTCCATGCAGCCCATCCCTCCACATGATCCCCAACCCATTATGACACTCCTTATCCCCATACTCCGCCCCGCGCTCGAACCACACCTTCGCGAGCGCGACATTCTGCCGCACTCCCTCCCCGCGGAGGTACATGCGCCCGAGGTATCCCGCCGCCGCCGCAGCGTAGCCCACGGGGCCGTCCTGGCGGGTATTCTGCGCACTCACGTCGGCGGCATCCTGTGGCCAGACCTGCCGCGTGATGCGCTCGAAGTAGTACCGCGCGCGCTCGAAGTCGCGCGGCACGCGCCCGACGCCCTCGCCGCCGGATGCAATGCCTCCCGGCGCGCTGTAGATGCTGCCCTGGTAGAAGATCTTGCCGAGGCGGAACGCGAAGTCCGTCTCGCCGCGGTCGGCGTTGAACTGGTACAGAGTCAGAAGGATGGAAGGGAAGAGGAGGGAGGGGGCGCACGATGTAGTATTCGAGGATGTCTTCCCACGTCTCCCCGGCGGCGCGTGCGCGCGCGGCCTTGATTGCAGGCTTCGCCATGTTCATGCCGGTGGAAGCCACGCTTGCGCCGTGTCCGTACACGCCGCCGTCGAGGTCCGACAGGCGTGCGGGCGAGAGCGGGAGAGCGCGGCCGCCTGGCGGACCAGACAAGAACTTCTGCATCGCTAATCACCCATAAGCATCCCACTTCAGCAGCAAAAAAAAAGGTGAGACGTACCAGTCTCCGCGGCATGTTCGTACCACTCCAGCGCGCGGTCGCAGTCCTCCGCAACACCGACACCCATCCAGTACCTGTACCCCAGCGCCATCTGCGCGCCCTTGTCCCCATTATGCGCCGCGAAGGTGTAATACAGCTGTGCCTTGGCCTGGTCGACGGGCACGATGCCGCGGTAGCCGGTGGAGTGGAAGAACGCGAGCGCGGCTTGGGATGTGCCGTTACCTGTCAGATCGGCGTGCTTCGTGAATGTGCGATATGCCAAGTCGGGGCGGATGGGAAAGTCGGGTGTTGGGGGGAGCTAGGGTACACCGTTTCAGGATATGTGTTGCAGGGTCAGGAGACGACGCACCATCGAGATCTTTGCAAGTGTGAAAAGCGCATCCGTGTGTCCCAGGTCTGCTGCATGCAGCAAGAGGTCGACGACCTTGATCGCACGACTCCGCAGCTCGTCGTCACGTCTGCGCTTTCCGCCCAGTGCATCCTTTCCGGCACGACTCGTGGTAAATCGGTACCACAGCTTTACGAGAATACGCAGTGCGGTGCCGACGGGACCCTGTCCCTGAAAATTCGGGAAAACGTATGAGATGATGGAGCTGCCGGGGGTGTTGGGCGGAGGGTTTGGTTGGGAGGTGTATTGAAGGGTGGTCAAGGCATTGAGAGTTGCGAGTGCGGAGCGATAGGCTCGCGCGGCTGCAATGACGTTAGATGTGGTGTGAATGTGTGTAAATTTACACACCTTCACTGGCAGCTAGATCTGCTGAGTCTTCATTTTGCGCATCCTGAATGAGACATGTTAGTAGTGTTCTCAAAAATGTGAGAGCATATTTGTGAATATCTTGAATCCCCATCCCCATGGGAGAAATCTCGTAAGGTTAGGGTTACACGTCCAATATACCTTTCACATGTCTCTGCATCTCTTCAGCACCGAGGGCACGTCGACAGACGATATGCAGAATAATATGAGGAATGGCCAAGTAAAATACTACCCACCTGTGTCCCCACAGTCTCCCCAGATGAAGCTACCGACGCGACAGCCTGCGGCCCATAATCAACGCCTACACCTTCGCCACCAACAAGCACACTCACAGTCGCGGCCGTGATCGTCTTATCTAACCGTGTTGGGTCCGTAACGGCGGTCCTGAGGTCTGGCACTGCTGCAGACGCCGCCGCGAGTGCTATAAGGCCAAACGCCAGCCAGCTCGCCTTCCGGGCGCGTGCGTTTCGTGTGCGGCCCATGGGCGGACGGTGGAGTTACCTGTCCTCTCTTGAGGCGTTGTCAGAGCCGAATGGGTGCGCGTGGTGCCCGGGAGAGGGTGTGTCCGTAGTGTCCAAGAAAGCAGGAGATGAGTGTGCATGACCGCCACCGCCGCAGGGACACGTCGCGCCGTTCCCGCGCTCCGAATGGGGCAGGTGCTGTGGATGCAAAAGGCAAGCGCCCATCATTAGCGCCCATCACTCAGCGCATTTCTCGTCCTTTGTCCTACCAACTGCTCTCAAAATTGCTTCAACCGCACCATGTGTATATCAGAATCATTTCACACCCACCTGTGGCTGTATCAACATAAATGGAACGATCGCGCTGAGTACGGAAAATCCACGGACATACCACTCGCGAAATTACATAATCATTTCAGTCACGCTGTCATGCTCGGCGCCTGCGAGCTCGCCGCTCAGACTCAGCGCCAGCCTGAAAGCCCGCGTCGACCCTCACCTCCACCTCCATCTCCCCCTTTGTCCTCGCCATCCTCTACCACCCCTTCTTCTCACCGTCGACGCACCGCACACCACACCTCGACAGCCATGAGCACGGACGACGCGGACCTGCCCGTGTCCTCGCTCGAGCCGCGCATCCGCGCGATCCTGACGGCGCCGGGCGTCGACTTCCAGACGATCAGCGCGAAGCGCGTGCGGCGGCAGCTCGCGGAGGACGACACGCTGCCCGCGGGGTACGTGCGCGCGCGCAAGGAGGCGCTCGACGAGCTCATCACGCGCGTCTTCGCGCAGATCTCGGAGGAGAATGGGCTCGGCGGCTCCGACCAGGAGCCAGACGACCAGGAACAGGACCAGGACCAGGAGCCGGCAGACGAGGAGGGCGAGGAGGAGGTGGACGCGGGCGAGAAGCAGCAGCCGCGCCCGGCGAAGCGCAAGCGCAGCGCGGACGAGGCCAAGGCGCGCCCCGCGAAGAAGAAGGCGGGCCGCGAGCTGAGCGACGCCGAGCTCGCGCGCAAGATCGACAGCGAGCTCAATGGCCGGCAGCGCCGCTCGCGCGCGTCGGCTGCGGGCACGGGCAAGGCGAACGGCGCGCGCAAGCGCAAGGCGAAGAGCGCCGAGACTGTCGACTCGGACGGCGATGGTGATGGCGAGGCCAAGCCGAAGCGCAAGGGCGGTTTCTCTAAGGAGTACCTTTTGAGGTGCGTGCTTTCCTTTGTTTGAGTGCGTGGGCGCCGAGCTGAGTCGTGTCCGCAGTGAGCCACTGGCAGCCATGCTCCAGGCGGAGCGGATGTCGCGCCCGCAGGTCGTCAAAGGCCTCTGGGACCACATCAAGGGAAACAGCCTGCAGAACCCCGAAAACAAGCGCGAGATCATGTGCGACGGCGCGCTGCGCGCTATATTCAAGACGGACAAGATTGGCATGTTCCAGATGAACAAAGTGCTCGGGCAGTACGTCCTTATCCTCACTTGCATGATGTGGCTATTTATTCCAACCGTTCTCTCCAGGCACCTGTCCGAGCCGGAGTCATAGTGTTTCGTGTATGATCTTGCGTCTTGCGTTTCCCGTTGCAATTGCTACCCGGGTTTGTGGCCATAGGGTTGTGAAGTAAAATACATCTTTCGTTGTTTAACATGTTCATTAATACCTTCTGTAACATACGTCTCGCCTTGGTCAAATGCATCGTACGGACTCTCTGTACATGGTTTACTATTGCTGGCGAGACAAAAAAACGCAAATAAGACGTCTATCAGATTTGCATGGATCCGACGTCATAGACTCAAAGCGACTGGATATAGAATCGAACAGTCTACAAGTATACCGTAAAGGGATACACAAAGGATACACAGACGACAACAACTTATCAGACGTACTTGGAAGTCGATTATTATTGCGAGAAAGCGTTATCATAAGAGGAAAAGCGAAGTAGAGCGTTATCCCAGGAGTGCATGTCCGAGCTATCCGCATAACTGGAAAGGTTTATGGCGATTCCACGAGTCTTATTGGCCATCGAGCATCTAAAACCATACGTGTCAGCGATAAAGACCGTGAAAACAACGGAGACCTACCTGCGACACGATTCGGTTGATTGCCTTCAGCTTCCGGCATTCTTCGAGCACATTATGTCCACGGGTGGTATTCAAGACGCCCTCATCGCGGAACCGCTTGATATACCTACCCAGCGCCTTAGCAACATTTCTTCCAGACCACAAAAAATAGAACGCACCTCAAACACGTCTCCTCCTTAAAATCCGCATAAATCTTGCGATTATACCTCCTCTTTGCACCTTATCAGCATCACCGCACCACACACCCAAATCTTGAAGCCGCCCACTCACCTCATTCCGCCTCGCCTCCTCCTCATACGCATGGCTCTGGTGTATCAAAAAGTGGTCGCTCAGCACATAGAACGACACGCCCGAGAGGTACATCTCGAACAGACACGCGGCCTTGTTCCCGCCGTACCCGGTGAAGCGCTCGTCGCACCAGCTGTCCGCGTCGCGCTTGACGATCACGTACGGCTCGTACGCGGGCTGGTACCGCGCCACGCGGTACACCTCGCCCGGCGCCGCCGCGTAGAGCCGCGGGTAGTCCGTGCTGTTGTGGCCCTGCGCCCACGCCGCGTGGAACGGGAGCAGCTCGCCCGCGCGCACGAGCTCCAGCAGGCCCTGTTGTTATCCATCAGTATCCACCAACAGCCACACACAGGGCAAAGCAAAGTGCTCACCGCCTTGTCCCGCGGGAACAGCGCCTGGTCCATCCCGTCCTCCGCCCGCGCATACTCGAACGCGGGCACGACGAGCGCAGCCGTGCCCGCCCTGAGCCGGCGCGCGAGCTCGCCGCGGCCGCGCAGCAGGCGGCGCACGGGCGCGCGCCAGTCTGTGCACACGGCAAAGTCGACGTCGAGGATGAGCACGAAGTGCGTGCGCGCGAGCAGGCGGCCGAGGTTGCGCCACGCGTTGAACGCGCGCGGGAACGGCGAGAGCACGAGGTGGATGTCCGCGCGCGCGGCGAGCGCGGGCGCGCTGCGCAGGAGCGCGTGCAGCGCGGCGAGGCTGGCGTGCAGTGCGCGCGTGTCGGCGGTGCTGGGCAGCGGGAGGTGGAGCGTGACGGAGAGCGGGCCCTGGTAGCGCGCGGCGAGCTTTTTCAGCACGGGGAGACGGTTGGGGGTGATGAGCGTGGTGATGGTGATGTCGTCGGGGTCGAAGCTGGCGGAGGCGCGGTAGAAGAAGGGGATGGTTTTCATGGGCTGCATGGAGTTGGAGAAGGCCTTGGAGAGGAAGAGGGATTCAGGCATTTGGTGAGCGGCGGAGGTGTTGTCAGACGAGGGCCAGAAGAGAGAAGACCGAGAGGAAATGGCGTCGAGTTTGGAGACTAGGTCGACGTGTCCGTCAAGATTAGGAAGAGCAGCGTCGAAAGAAGCCCCAAGAGGATCATCGAGAGCAGCGTCGAAGGTAGCATCGGAAAGCTGAGGATTCAAAGAGTCTCCATGAACGAGTGCAGTCCAGGTAGCGGAGATGCGATCCGGTGCCCATTGCGAGATTCGCAAACCAGTGAAAGAGCAATCGCGGACGAAAGGGCAGATGAGAAGATAGCCGGAAGTGTAAAACACAGAGATGAGCGTGTAGACGACAATGCTGAGGCGCACGATCCAGACGACGGGGTAAGGAAGCGGTATGTACATCCTTGATACCTCGGGGAGGTCGGATTTGAGATAGATCCCCTAGCTAGTTAGCCAAAAATCTGATGAGAATGGCAGACAAGTTTTCAACACAAAGAGGTGGTTCGTGACTGTGCGGATCGAAGCGGTGAAAGCGGAGGAAGGGCACAAGAGGAGAATGAATTCCAAACACGAGATCCTGCAAATGACCACGTGATCTTCATAAATTATCACTCAAATTTGACGTACACTGAAAATACTGCCTTGAGATAGCAAACGGGTGGCATTTCCACAAATCTTGGAGGCATTTAGACGAACGAGCGAATGGCAAGGGGCAGGTTGGACGCGCCTGCTACCGAGAGGCTGGGCCATGACGTGGGTGCGGCAAGGGCCGGGCGGAGTATCGAAGGAACGGCTGAGCCGAGGCGGCAAAGGACTGGCTCTGGACATTGCGGCGAAAAGACACGCAGGCAGAGCACAAGTCTGACTCTCAGCCAGCATCCTCGGCCTCGCCATCTCCTCCATCATCTGATTGTCTGTCCTTTGGCCTGCCTGCCTGCTGCCTCGTGGTGTTGAGCTCGGCCCTTTATAAACGCTCCCCGGCGAGCCTCGCAACAATCACCCCTTTGACCTCTATCCATACACGCTCTCGTTCAAGAGATACAGACTTATGACCACCGATCCGCTGAACACCCTCGGAGCAGGATGCTGCAGCATGTGCTGGGACTCGAAGGTATGTGCTCCTGCTTAGCTTTTGTTGCTGCGTGCTCCGAGGAGGGAGGTGCGTCCACGGACATAACGGTGCGCTAGGCAGCTTCTTGATACCGTCGCGTCCCGCAGCCTCACGATCTGGCAGAGTGTAGCGTAGACACCCCGCTAGGATTTCAGCGGACGCTGCTGAGGACGGACTGTAGTCGACACAGTCCAGGTGTTCAGACGATGCTGTCGCGCTGCCCGTCCCTGTCGTGAAATGCCATGAGCCCGAGTGCGGTGCGCACGAGGCTGCAGCTGCACCACGCGTTTCCAACGTTTCGCATTCCTTGACACCGTGCGCTTACTCTTTTTATGTCAGCCCGAGGCCATGGAGCCGCTCAAAGCCCAACCCTGTCACTCCCCGCCCCCGCATTCTTCTACCCCATCCGCTGTCGATCTCGTCCATGACGCCTACCGCCGTCTCAGCCACGAGCAACTCTACCTATTCTGTATCGTCCGTGGTCTATCCACGTGTGGAAACGACATCGAGCTAGCCTCCCGCCTTGCTCACCATGATTTGCACCAATACACCTTCCCCGCCAGCTCCCGCGACCTGAATGCCTCTGCCGGACACCAGCCAGATCCGGCTCCCCTCCCCGACACACATCCCCCACCTGTAGACGAGTCCAAGCTCGCCTCTGTGCTCCCATTGATGCGCCACGAGCCGCTCGAACTCGAGCCCCCACCCACGCCGATGCACCATCCCGTCAGCCGGCACTCCTCCCTCCCACCTTTCCCCGTCGAGCTCATGGCCGAAATCATGGACCACGTCGGCGACTGGGAGCTCACCAAGGCCGTCGGGCTCCCCACCTCCCTCACGCAACCGCTCTCCTGGACACGCGCCTCCCCCACGGACCACGCCCTCCTCACGGGCTACCTCCCGCTGCTCATCTCCTCCGACCCCGCGCAGCACCCGCCCACGACGATCGGCGCGACGCTCACCGTGCGCTTCGGCTACACGCACGTCCTCTCCCACCTCTTCGTGCACCACCGCGCGCTCTTCCGGCGGCTCTACAAGCACGACCTCATCCCGACCGTCGCGATGCACTACGGGCGGCTCGCCGTGCTCGACTGGTGGGCCTCCATGCGCGGCGAGCACCCCGCCGAGTTCCCCGTGCCGCCCGCGCGCGCGATCGCCGACGCGCTCGACGGCGCGTCGCGCGCGGGGCAGGCCGGCGCGCTCGCGTGGTGGCGCGCCGCGGGGCTCCCGTTCGAGTACACCGAGGCCGCGCTCGAGCACGCGAGCGCGAAGAACCAGCTCGCCGTGCTCGACTGGTGGCGCGCGCAGCACTCGGCCGCGCCCGCCGCGCTCCCGCTCAAGGTCGGCCGCGTGATGGACACCGCGAGCGCCGCGGGGCACGTCGCCGCGCTCGCGTGGTGGGCGCGCTCCGGCCTGGACTACACGTACGACAAGCAGGCGCTGTACCATGCGAGCTGCCATGGCCGCGTCGAGGTGCTGCAGTGGTGGCTGAATAGCGGCTTGCAGCTGTTTTTTGAGCAGGATGTGCTGGTGGGCGCGACGAGGCATGATCGGCCGGAGGTGCTCGAGTGGTGGGATAAGAGTGGTTTGCCGATTCAGTATCGCATGTGCGATATTGAGGAGGCGCTGGAGGATGCGATTGGGGGCGGCGAGCGCGCGAGGGAGTGGTGGAGGCGGAAGGGGGTGGATTTCAATGCGAATGATAAGGAGTGGATGAAGCTGCAGAATCTGAATTAGGTGCGGGTGGGTTAAGCTCTGTCTTAGTATGCTTTGCCGTTCTACGCTTTACGCTTTACGCTGTTTAGATGCCTGCTGGAATGCTCCGCGTCACTTGGTCGTCGGTGTTCTTTTCTGCATTCATGCATTTAGAGCTACTGTATATATATCGCACACCCCTCCCCTTTTTCGCCCTGCTCTTGCCCTTTTCTCCTACATACATCTACAAGCACTCGATATCGATACAATGTACATTGAGTATTCTGAACCATAATGCTAATGCGCGCGTGTATGATGTCTGTCTTTCCCGCCGTTGATGTGGTCGTTATAGCTTGGCCTGCAGCTCGGGCACGACGTCCTGCCCCTTGCCGACGGTGAGGAAGTCGCGGATATTCGAAAGCGCGCGCACTTCCATCTTGCGCTGCGAGTCCTGCGTCTCCGTGCCCATATGCGGGAGCAGCGTCGCGTTGGGGAACTCGAGCAGCCGCGGGTTCACGGCCGGCTCGTCGGGGTACACGTCCAGTCCGACCGCACCGAGCTGTCCGCGTCGGCATCAGCCACCCACGCAGAGACATAGTGGGAAAGGGAGACGTACATGACCATCCTCGAGCGCACGAATGAGCGCCGCCTCGTCAATAACGCGCCCACGTGCCGTATTCACGATAATCGCGCCGCGCCTCAACTTCCGAATCATACTCTCGCCCACCAAGCCCTCCGTCTCCGCCCTCAGCGGCACATGCACGCTCAGCGCGTCCGCAAGGCCCAGAAACTCATCCAGGCGCTCCGCGGGGAAGTACTCGCACCACTCGGGCGCGCCGGGCGCGGGGCGGCGCGAGTGGTAGATCACGCGCATCGGGAACGCGCGCGCGAGCGTCGCGAGGCGCAGCCCGATGCCGCCGAGCCCGAGGATCGCGAGCGTGTGCCCGGTGAGGTCGTGCGTGAGCGCGGAGGAGAGTCCGGACTTCCAGTGCCCGAGGCGCAGGTTGCGCTCTGCGTGTGCGAAGTGCCGGAAGGTCGAGATGAGCAGGTAGAGTGCGGCCGTGGCGGTCGCGTCGTCGACGGCGCCGGGCGTGTTCGAGACGGTGATGCCTGTGTGCGAAGTGTGAGTGTGGATGGATGAAGGGGGGAAATGGAGCGCACCGTGCTCCTTGCAGGCACCGACGTCGATCTGGTCGTACCCGGCCCCATTGTGCGCGATCCACTTGACGCTCGGCGCGAGCGCGGCGACGATCTCGCGGTCGAAGACGCCGATGCGGTCTGCGGACGAGTTGTGGCGGTAGATGGCGACGGTGCCCGCGTACTTGCCGCCCGATCGCAGCCCCGCGAGGAACGTCGCGCGGTCGGGCGAGTCCATGCGCTGCGCGTGCGCCCCGGTGAGCACGATGGGGTGCGATGGCGGAGATAGAGGGCACGCACCACGACCTCGGCAGACTCCCCGAACATCTGCTTCACCTCGTCGTGCGCCCACACGATATCGCCTGCACCGCGCTATCAGCGGATCGCGCTCTACTCAGCGTCGCGCGACCTGCACGCACCGCAGATCATGATACGGGGCGCCATGGTGCTTATCTGGAGTCTGTGATAGGGTGTGCGGGGAAGAAGGAGAAGAGAAGATAGGATTGAGTTCGATTGAAGAAGAGGCCTTTGGCTTTATAGGACAACGCGCGGAGGCCAGTGATCAGGAGGACGGGTCGCGGAGCCCGGTCCGGGCGCGGGGCCGTCCGTCTGCGAATAAATTACGATTTGTGCGTCGCACAGCGTGGTCTTTTGCCATGGGGTACCCGCGGTTGCGGGCCGCTGCGCTCTCTGCATAATTTGGGGGCGCAGGAGGGCGGTGGTGGGTGTGTGAAGCAGGGAAGGTCTGCGGATCTGGTCTCATATATACCGTCCGACCCTAACCCCATCCATACATACATATCCAGCATCTTCGGCAAGCACTCGGGCATCCTGCCATGACCTGCCCCTGGCCGCGCTGAGTCAATGCTGTTCGCTAACGTTACCTCTGCAGGATTCAAGGGAAGCCTTTCATGATTGTTTCTGCTCGGTATCATGGAGGAAAGTACTCCAAAAGTCCCCGTGCCGATTCAGAGGACCTCGCGACCACGAGTCGTGATTATCCCGCCCGACGCACCGATGCCGTCAAGGAATGGCGAATGCAGAAAGTCTTCCTTCCTCGACAAGGAGTCGTGACTCTTGAGGTACGCAAAATTCCTCAATCGTGGTTGGCATGAAATCTCTGACACGTTGCCAGACAATTGGACGCGTTCACCACCAGGGAAGCATATGACAGCATGAATCACGACGCACTCATGGTACGTACGAAAACATTATTCACGGTGCCTAACCTCTATTCACCGCCTGTCATGTTTTACGATTGCTGACGCGTTTCTCTGCACAATATTCGAAGCTCGGCAGGGTGATGCGTCTGATTCGCGCGCTTCCGCTCGAAAGCCTTCCCCATGACAATTATCGCTTCCGCGAGCGCGCACTGGCGCTCATCGAGAAGTGAATACCAGGTCAAGGGAAAATGCTCGCTGCGGCGCACCATTGTGTCGGGTGAGCCTGTCACGTCTGCCACGGGTGAGCCCGAACTTTGTGCTGCAAAGTGCGATGGCGATTTTGGTGCTTTCGGACTAAGTTCCTCGAAATATCACCCACACGAGGAGACACGTTATATTATTCATGTGCTGTGCCATATAGGGCCCAATTGGACCCCCTACGTTGCGCCCGCGCGGCGCGTAATTGGCTCTAGACACCAGGGAATAACTGTCCAAGAATATTCAGGTCGCGAACCAACTTCATAAAGATCTTTACAGCTGGCCTTCGATTGCAGCTCTTCGGGCTGCCTCCATCCTGGCCATCTTTTTGGCTCTGTTCTTTTGAGCTGCTGTCATCCACTCGCTCACACTCCCTGCTTCAAACGAAGACTTAGGCGTGGACTGGAGACCGTCATCAACCTTGCCATACTCTTTGGCCCTGCCGCTGGCGGGATCTTGGTCCCTAGATACTGCGCCGTCACCGTCTCGGCGACCTGCATCGGTCGCCGCGAAGCCTCGGGGATCAGATTGGTTGGATTTCGCGACACTGCTATCAAAAGCAGTGTGTGTTGTGTCCTTCGATGAATCGGGTGAGACATCAGCATTCAGCGCCAAGAGGGTCTCAGCCGGTCGCATCTTCCAAGGGTTGTCAGATGCAGACGGTGAGCGATTGACCGCACAAGAAGGTCGGTCCGGAGGTATGCTTAGTGAGGCGGCCGTGGTAGGACTAGCAGGTTGTTCTGCCAATGAGCTGGGTGTGATGCTGGAAGGGTCCTCTGCGCGGGGAAGGGGACACTCCGTATGTTTTATCTCCACTTGAACTGGTTCAGCACGTCCAGCGTTGACCAGTCCAGCAGCCGCGCTTGAAGAGGATGCCTGCATAGGTATGACTGCCTTAGGGTCAATTGGCTCGGGGACGGAATCAATTGCCCTGTCCTTTCCCTTCGCTGTCTCCTCCGTCTTTTCCCCCTTCAGCCCAGCCATGGATCCAGTCTTCTTCAGCCTCGTGCCCTGGGCAGCCCCGTCTGTCTTCTGCACAGGTTCCTCCGGGTCATCATGATATTCAGGCTTCAACGCGTCATCAACCATTACTTCAACCACTCTAATCGACACATCCGCGCGCCGGACGCGCATGCGCTCACGGATCGCCATGATCGCCACAGCGTCGCCGACACCCAGCCTGAAGCCCTCGGCCTTCGTCAACGGCTCGACCCTATCGCACAAGGCGATGATGCCGGGGCGTATCCATGCATCGACACCGTAGGTGCGCCCGAGGACGACCTTGTCGACGGGAGACGCGATGGGCCATAGGCGGTCGATCGCGAGCGCGCGGAGGGAGGAGAAGGACCACGTCGTGGCGAGGTGGAGGACGGACGTCCAGGCGTCGAGCGTCTTCAGCTCGCATTCATGGAACTCTCTGGAGCATGAAGCCTGGTGAGTTGCGATTGCGGGTTTACGTATGGTACGTGGCTCCGGGGGACTTACGTGGGATACAGGACACAGAGGAGCGCTTCGAACTCGCTGCACTCTACGTCGTCCCCCAGTGAAATTGGCACGGCATGCGAGCCCACAGAGCGCCCCAGGACGGCACGAAAGTGCGAGGAATCGCGGCAGAAGAAGTATCGATGCACGCAGTACAATACGTCCTTGACCTACTAGAGCTTCAACGTCAAACACCAAAAATCGCGAGCAAGACGCAGCTTACGCGGAATGTCACATTCCCGTCCTCGAAGTAGAATCTCTCGTGTTTCCTGTATTGTCCACTGACATTGGGAACAGGATGATGACCGCGATTCTCTCGCTGGATGCCAGATTCCAGCATATCGCCGTCAGGATCAGCTGGGGGTACGATGGTGGCGGTGGACCCAGACACAGGCGCGAGGGTGTCAGGTACTAGTAGCGTCGGGCCGATGACACAAATTGGATCTTCTGAGTACACGATGTGCTCGGGCTCGGACAGAATGTCGAGGTCGTCGGAGTCGGTGAAAGACAGGCTGCTGATAGACATTGGATAGAGGTTTATATCCTCGACGCCAAAGTCAGGCAGTGGTGGATGCTGTGAGAATATGAACCGTTGGTATCGCGAATAGTACCAACCAACGGGCAGATGGACAATGAGTTAAGCACACTGGTGAAGACAGGGGTCTTCGTCGAGCGGGCAGGACGAACCACAACGGCCCTTACCTACACTATTTGAACATGCTGCATCCGCGATGCATGCGTCGGTCCTCGTGTCTGCGCAGTCGCCTGGCCGTCATCTTATTCAAAACCGCTGCCTCATGGTGCATGATAAGCAACATCATCAGTGAGAAAAGGGGAGAACCGAGGATACAGGGTGAGGCGTGCTGTCCACGCATTTTGGTAGAATCCCGTCTTCTGGTCTCCTTCCAGGCTCCCAGTGCCCGAACACTAAATTGACCCAACCCAACCCTAACAGTTCCTGCCGATACGAGTCAAATCAAAAGACCAATTATCATACATATATTCCCGCGCCGTGAACTCCGAGAAACAGCGCACTTACACTCACTGCTCAGTGCTGATGCTCCCACTACACAACCCAACCCTACCTCGCCCCCCTCTGTATCCACATCCTCCCACCCCCACCCCCACCCCCACCCGTGCCCAAATCGCTCTCCGTAAGCTCAAACTCCATTGCATCTGGGCTCGACACGACGAGCCGCGTCGCCTTCGCGCTGCGCCGGATGTTGAGCACGATGCGCGTGGTGAGGATGACGTGCACCATGCGCTGCGTTCTGTGCAGATGAGTATTAGGATGACAAAAAAGGGAGATGCTTGGTGGAGGTGTGTGATGCGTACCCGGAGAGGAGGTTTGTGTAGCCTGGCTGGAGGTGGGAGGGATTCGGTTAGCGCGGGGCGGTATGTTGGTGAGAGCGGTTGAGCACGTACTGGACCACAGAGGAGGACGATGACATTGGAAGATGAGGAGACTGGGACCAGACGAGTATTCGTTAGGTGCTTCGTGTAATAAAATGAGGCAATGGCACGTACCGAGCAGACACGTATACGATAAAATGCCTGGAGAAAAATATGAGACAAAAAAAAAACAGGCAGGAATGCGGAGTCACGACCCACCGTCTCTGTACAGCGAAAATATCAGAGGCGAGTTCGTGTTCCTGACTATTCATAATCCCGATTTAGACGAAGCCATCGACCAAGTGCAAGAAGGAGCGGGCTTACAGTGCTGTAGGCCTTTGATCAATGTCAGGCATACGATAGCTGCAAGGGGTGCATCAGTATCTATATGCGAAAATGTTGGACACTGTATATGGCTCACTCGTCTCATACGACAGCGTGATAACATAACATATATACAATATGTTATCCACCTTCGTCACGAAGCAGCCTGTGAAATTAGGTGCTATCTCGCGCATCGGCACGACTATCAATATCAGTTCGAACATAGCAGTAAGCTTGCGAGCCAGCGGAATAACGACGGGAAAGATGGACGTACATTGCAGCGACTTGAGAAACTTGTCCAGATAGACGCTCATGAACGCCCATCCAATGACAAAGAGAGCGCCAAGGCCAACCCCGATGCGTCGATCCTTCTCCCAGAGGGCGTAGGTGCGGAAGACCAGGATTACTGTTCGCATTTGGATCAATTTTTGTTTCGACTAAAGATATAAGGGGAACGGACTTTCTGAGATACCGACGCCATACACGACCATCCCTACTCTACCGCATGAGACAGGGATTCAATTATGGAGCGAAGTGGGAGACTGAACGCACAGCCAGAGCCAGCATACATAGCATAGCAAGTCTCCTCAGAAACTTCAGACGCCAGTTGGTCTACAACCCAGTACCGAGTCAACGGACTAGTAGAATCATCATATCGCCTACAACAAGCAGGTAGATATACGTACGGTAAACTCCAAGAACAGCATCAAAGAACGGAATGTAGCGGTTCAGCAGGAAGAGCACCTTCGTCGCGGTCCAGCGCGAGCCCCAGATCAGGTCGATTTCGTCTGGCAGGGTGAGAAAATAGTCGTAATACTGTTCGCAGTCATCATTCAGCATCAACATATATCAGTGACGGCGCAGGTAATTTGAGGATGGGCGTACATACCAGGAGTGTCATTGCGCTCACTATAACGGTGCATTTGTCAGTATCTATGGATAGAACTTGATACGAGCGGGATGGGCCTACAATCAAAGTACTACAATCCCAATTAGATATGAACTCAAAATGCTGAACTACATCCTATGTATACACGCACCGTAACGAGGGTCAACTGCTGCAAAATATCCACAAGCTGCGCCGCACCAGCCGATCCGAGTCCTGCGTCCATGTTCCCGTTCCAAGTCGTGAAGTCTCGTAAGATGCGAGCCGATGACTGCACATCGGGCCTCTTTAAATGAAATCACTGTCAACGCCCTCACACATCGTGTATCGTGCATCATGAATCAAATATTGCAGTTCAACGCAATGCAGGACTCGGAAGTATTCCCATCTTTTGTTGTTCCAATGCCGAGGAAGAGGAGAGAAGCGTCTGAGACTGGATGAGTGGGCACATAGGGGTTAATGTCAGTGCTGCTTGCAATGATGATCTCGAGGATTCGAAGGGTATGTCAGGTTCACGGCATCACGATCACGATTTCTCGAAGATATCAAGATGTGGGGGTGGGTGAAGCACAGGTCCGGGAAGGCTGGCTGGCTGATCGCTTGGTTGGCGAATCTGCGATACATGAGCATGTACGAATTCAAGCTACAGATGTGCTGCAGCAGTGGGCTAGCTTCAGCCTTTGGGTGTTCGAACCTGTGTAGCCTAATGCATTGCTGGCGACCTGAATTCAAGCTCCGACAGCTTCACGGGAAAAATAAATAGGTATCCAATTGATAAGTAAATACGGACACACAACCTAGGCACTGTGGAGCACTCACTGATACTATGATAGAGCACTGGTTCTTCAAAAGACACTGCCAGGTTGATATCTGCAGCGAACTTCACACATCCATGCACCATCCTCATGTTCATCAATGTATCGCCATTGATGAGGAACATCCGAGGTAAACAGTAGGTTCACCTGCGAGCAGAGCAGCATAGGACTCATGATCAGTAGGACTCAGTACGGCTGCAGATTCGGACAGTTCGGGCACGGTAACTTCGAAATCCTGGTTTGATGGTAGATCATACACGTAGTTCGCGCTACAACGCCTGGAGCATCAGCTGAACACCGAACAAATGAGAACCTGAACAGCCACATACCTCTGAAGCTTACCGGCATAACTTCCCCACCTCAAGCACAACCAGACCCACCCCAAGTCCTTCACACGTATACCAAGCAGTCCGATTCAAGCTAAGCAGTACCAGCAACAATTATAATGTACAAAATAACACACGAAGCAAGATCCTTATCCTTGTGGCTGAAGTCCGCTGAATCACCGTAACAACAGGGTGGGTCTGCAATTACATCTTGCCCTCAGGAGGCGGCGCGCCCCGTGGTGGCGGATAGTACTGAGGCGGCTGGTCGCCCGGGGCCATATGTGCCGGGGGCGGTCCGGTTGGCTATCGCAGAGAGAAGAGTGGAGATGCGCACAATCATGATCAGTTTCAATCCATCCCTACGCGACGGCCGAACTCCATGCGACCAACGACGAAGTAGAATGCTACTCACCGGAGTGAAGTCCTGGTTGTAGCCGTAGGGCGTGCCGGGCGGCGGTGTGCCGTACTGCTGCTGTGGAGAGCCATATGCCTGCTGAGGGGGGTATCCATACCCGGGGCCGGCATAACCACCTTGGTAATCTGGCGCGTAACCCTGTCCGTATGGCTGTCCAGGGCCAGGACCTCCGTTGGGAGCGAAGGTCTGCTGGTTGCTTATGTAGGCAAGGTTGGCCTGCTGCATGCGGCGGCGGCGGTAGTAGAAGAGGGATGCGAGGGCGAGGATCATGCCGACAACTGTAAACAGAGCACATATTTAGAGTGCGTCTGGGATAGAAAGAGACGGTGCGTACTGATTGCGACGGCGATACCGACGCGCACGCCGGTGCTAAGGCGGCAGTGCTCTCTGTTGAAGCTGGAGGCGGCGGCGGTTGGAACATGGATAGATTGTAGCAGAGAAAGAAGGTGACGCACTCATCGAACCAGCAATCATCTGCACGAGCGCCGGGAAGGAGCGCGAGCCCCAGGGCGAGGGCGATAGAGCCTGTGATCAAACGACATCATGTCAGCCTCAATTATGGCTGCGGAGACCAGCGTGACGCACCCGTCTTGCGGGTCATGATGGTCATAAGAAGACTCGTAAATGGTATCTCTCCAAGTGGTATGCAGACAGATGCAAGAGAAGAAGGAGGATGTGGGAGGAGGAAAGGAACGCTGCGCAGCAGCCCTGGGCGGTGAATAAGAAAACCGTCTTGGCTGGAGCGACTAGCGCCGGAGCCCCGCAGTGGCTGTGCTGGCCCGCTGAGTCTGGCTCTCGGCTCACCGTGTCCGTAACCACAACAATTGCCATTGCCCGCTATTCAAGTTCAACAGCTCGCTCGCGAATATATTCTCTTCAATTTGTGCTGTTCACTGCTGCATTGTGCGTCGCAAAGTTCAGAAGACGTAGAAGCGCAACACGCGACGCGTGCCGAGACCTCGTGTACACGGCGTCCTACTCAGTAATATAAACGCCAATATGAATTCGAAGTCGCCGTCGCCGTCTTCTTCCTGACCACTATGTCTGACGCCAAGACGCCCACCGCCGCAGAGCTCAAGGCCGAGGGAAACGCGCTCTTCATCAAGCAGGAGTTCCTCGCCGCGAGCCACAAGTACACCGCCGCGATCGAGGAGGACGCGTCCAACGCGATCCTCTACTCGAACCGCGCGGCGTGCTACATGGGTCTCAAAAGGTGCGTCGGCGGCCGTCGTGCGGGCTTACGAGATCCTTGATGCGTCGGCGATCGCGGACAGATACGTCGATGCGATCTCGGACGCGGGAAAGGTAACTGCACTTCGCCAGGACATCCTCCTATGCGCTGCTGATAGCGCGATCGCCGCCCGCGCAGGCCACAGAATTAGACCCCAAGTACGCCAAGGCATGGAGCCGTCTTGCCTCTGCGCACGATGCGCGTACCCCTTTCCATCTTCTCCACATACCCTCTGACACCCCTCCAGGCCCTCAACGCGCCGTACAACTCCATCTCCGCATGGAAATCCGCCATCGCGGCGCTCCCTGTAAATGATACGAAAATGCGCACGCAGTACACCGCGTCCCTGCGCGCGGCCGAGGCTGCGAAGAAGCGCATGGAGACGACGCCCGCAAAAGTGTTCACCATGCCGTCCACGCTCTCACAGGAGACGCCCTGGGTCCGCGCGCAGAAGAGACGCGACCAGCTCTCTGCGATGAGCAGCGTATGTAGCCTCCTTCACCGCCTGTAGCGCCATCTCAGCAGCTGAACAGGGCTGGGTGATCCTATTCGCGTACGAGGTCGGTGTCGCGCCTGCTCCCAAGCTAAGCGTGATGCTAACGTACAAGTGCAGGAGTTCAAGCGAGCACTGGACAGCATGAGCCTGCTCAAGCAGACCCCGACGCCCCAGGGCACCATGATGGTCGGAAAACCAGACGTACATACATGCCCATGCAGTCATCCCGCCTGTTCGACTGACAATGTCCATAGGTCATCACGGGGCTCTCGAATGCCATCCTGCGCGACTCGCGCGTCTTTCACATCACTCAGCCCGACTTTCTCTCCAAGTACAACGCCCAAGGTATGGTCCATTCCACCGCCTGCTCAACCTGTGTTCAGTGCTGATATGAAACTCAGCTGCATTCGAAGCGCAGCGCTTCGATGTCTGGGACAGCGAAGGACCCGACACCGTCCTCGAAGAAGCGAAAAAGCGACTTGCCGCAAAAGGCTGGGATGCCGTGCGCCCCGCGCTCGCTATCACCGTCCGGTACGTCCTTGTTCCCATCCGCGTCGCACACCCCCATCCACAGCGCTAGCGCTGATCCGCGGGGCTGGCAGCGGGTACATCATGCGCGGCTTCTTCGAGGACGGCCTGCGCCAGAATCGCGCCGGCGCCGTCGAGTTCATTAGGAACGCCGTGAGCCTCATCGAGGCCGCGCGCGCGGCCTGGCCCACCGTCTCCAAGGACGACCGCGGCGCTGTCTTCGAGTGGACGTTCCTGCAGGGCGTGCGGTCGATGTATCTGGACGTTTTCCACCATGTGCGTGTCCTCTCTGTCATCTTCTCCAGATGATGTGGGGTGTGAAGCTGACGGGTGCACAGGCATACGCGAGCGCGCCTGGCCTCAGCTCCAACTACCCGCTCGAAACTCTGTACGAGCACGCGGACGAGCTCTATAAAGATATGGCAAAGGGCCCGGCGCCCGCAGACGCCACGCCCTCGGACGTCCAGCTCGACGCAGGCTTCCTGCTCTCGTTCTCCGTGTACCCGCGCAGCAACGCGCTCGCGTGCGTCTCGCTTCCTCCCATTTTCTCTCGCCAGAATACTGAGAGGCGTGTTCAGGATGAAGGGATACTACCACAACCAGATGGCGCGCATCGGCAGCGGACGCGATCCTCAGGTCGCGTGCGACCACCTCAAAAAGGCCGCCGCGTTTTACCTCCAAGCGGCGAACTGCATCCCCATCGACGACGAGAAGCACGCCTGTGCGTCCCGCCTGTCCTCCTCTCAGACTCTGTTCTCCATTCTCCTTCCGCCGCCTTCTTCACGCACTGACACACTGACACACCATGCGCTAGGGTTCCTCTGGTGCTCGCTCGAGGCGTCCTGGCGGCACGGCGCGCCCCTGAAGGACACCCTCCCGCTGATGGCGCGCATCCGCATCGCGATCCCGCTCTTCAAGCCGATCTGGGAGCACTCGAGCAGCGCGCTGGGCCATAAAGTGTTCGAGACTGCGCTGTGGTTCGAGAAGGACGCGAAGAAGGGGATCAAGGAGGGCAAATATACGGAGGACAATCCGATCATTCCCGAGCAGTTTTCGCACTTTTGAGGTCGCTGGTCGTTGTTCAATGTGCGAAGGAGGTGTGGGGGAGTGGTTGTTTGAGTTGGATGTATCATATGTAATTTTGCTTGCTGTATAATAGATTTACGCACCGCCGTCGTCACTATCCTCGTTTTGTTACGGTCGCTTCCGCAGCATAGCCTCCAGCAGGCGACCCAATCGGACCAGTCGCTGGCTGCGAAGGGCCGTTCTCCTCCTCCGCGTCCCGCCCTCGTCTCTACGTCGCGGCATGCGATGGGCTCCCTCTGCTTCAGTCGGTACGCATACGCACCTCAGGCCGCAGAAGGCTGCCTTTTGAGGCTATCATGTCGACCCGTACACACGTAGCAGAAGCGCCACTCATATACAAAGGCCATAGAGATCTAATTAGCACCGTGACGCTTCGCTTCGCTTGCCGAGTCACTCCTCGTGTACGCGGCGACCTCACCAGCACTATATAAGTCGCCAAACGAAGTCGCCGTGGCCCTTGCGACCCTCTTTGTTCCTCCCATCTCCGCCAGCACCAGCGCCATGTCCGACGCCCAAGACGCAGCACCCGCCCCTCATGCACCTACCCCCACCGCCGCGGAGCTCAAAGCGGAGGGCAACGCGCTCTTCGTCAAGAAGGAGTTCCTCGCGGCCAGCTACAAGTTCACCGCCGGCATCGAGGAGGATGCGTCCAGCGCGATCCTTTATGCGAACCGCGCGGCATGCTACATGGGGCTGAAGAGGTGCGCGCGCACAGCCGTCGCGACGTGTCAGTTATTGATGACTGTGGACGCGCAGATACGTCGACGCGATTTCGGACGCTACAAAGGTGAGGCTGCTTTGTTCAACACACGCGATGCACTTTGCCTTGTAGTGTGGTCAAAGGCACGTACTTATGCTTTCTCTAGGCAACTGAGTTAGATCCAAAATATGCCAAGGCCTGGAGCCGGCTTGCCGCTGCGCACGACGTGCGTACCCCTTTCTCCCTCCGAACACTAGCCATACCATCTCCATTAAATACACCCCGACCGCGCTCCACCTATCATATACAACCAACTAAACCTCCGCGACCCTTCTGACATCGCGAACGACACGTACACGTACAGGCCCTCAACGCGCCATACAACTCCATCTCCGCCTGGGAGTCCGCGATCGCGGCGCTCCCCGCGGACGACACGAAGACGCGCGCGCAGTACAATGCGTCTCTTCGCGCGGCCGAGGCGGCGAAGAGGCGCATGGAGATCAAGCCTGCGAAGGTGCACATCATGCCCGCCGCGATGAAGCAGGAGACGCCGTGGCTCCGCGCGCAGAAGATGAGGGCGAGTGGCCAGCTGCCGATAATCAGCAGCGTGAGTACAAGTCTAGCCTTTGTTCTCATGTCACTGTAGGAGGTGCTGAAGATGCGTACAGGGATGGGTGATCTTCGCCGCATACGAGGTGCGTCTTCACAGTGTGCGCCCGGCGTAGCGCAGCTTGCGGTGATTAACTCTGCCTGTAGGAATTCAAGGAGGGTGTCGAGACCATGAACCAGCTCAAAAAGATCCAGACGCCCCAGGGGCTTATGCTGCACGGAAAACCCGACGTGCGTCCCTCGGCCCTCTTTACGCACCCGCTAGACCGTAGACTTATATGCATATGTCCTCGCCTCCCCGCCCCGGGTCACAGGCCCTCGACGCGCTCAGCAACGCCATCCTGCGCGACTCCCGCATCTTCCACATCACGCAGCCGGACTTCGTCTCCAAGTACAACACCCAAGGTGCGCATGCGCCGTGTCAATCACTGCGGATCCCGCACTGCACTGACAGAGAACCCGCCGCAACCGCCAGCCCAGTTCGAGGCGCAGCGCTTCGACGCGTGGATCCACGGCGGGCCCGAAACGATCCTCGAGAACGCCAAACAGCGGCTCGCCATGAAGGGCTGGGACGCCGCGCGCCCGGCGCTCGCCACCAGTGTCCGGTACGCACACTCCCCTTCTGCATTCAAGTTCGCCTGCACACGCTGCAACTGACGCGCTCAGCGGGTTCATCATGCGCGGCTTCCTCGAGGACGGGCTGCGGCAGAACCACGCCGCAGGCGTCGAGTACATCGGGAACGCGCTCACCATCATAGAGAGCGGGCGCCGCACCTGGTCGAATGTGCCCAAGAGCCGGCGGGGCGCCATCTTCGAGTGGACGTTCTGGGCGGGCGTCAAGGCGCTCTTTCTCGAAATCTTCCAGCACGTGCGTCCTCCTGCCTGCCCCCTTGATCCTTGTCCTCCTGGTCACTTCGAGTCTTGCGTGGTCAGACTTGACTTGCGGGAGATAGTGCTCACCGCAGCACTGGCATATAGGCATATTCTTCCTCCCCAGGCCTCGACTCGCCATACCCACTCGAAACACTCCTCGAGCACGCCGAAGAGCTCCTCAAGAACAAAGGCCCTGGCCCCTCCGGCGAGATCGACCCCGGGTTCCTGCTCTCCTTCACCGTGTACCCGCGCAGCAAGGCCTTTGCGTACGTCCCGGCGTCCTCCCCATATTCCTCGGTCCACGTATTGACTGTGCCACGCACACGCAGGATGAAAGGCTACTACCACAACCAGATGGCGCGCATCGGCCACGGGGGCAGCGCAGATGCCATCGTCGATCACCTGAAGAAGGCAGCCAAGTACTACGTCAAGGCGGCAGACTGCCTGCCCCCGGACGACGAGAGCCACGCCTGTGCGTCGCCACCCACTGCCCCTCCCACACCTGTGAAACGCTGACTTCGTCCCGCCACGACTAGGGTTCATCTGGTGCGCCCTCGAGGCCTTCTGGCGGCACGGTGCGCCGCTGAAGACCACGCTGCCGCTGATGGCGCGCATCCGCGAGGCGATCCCGCTCTTCAAGCCCATATGGGAGCACTCGAGCAGCGCGGAGGGCCACAAGGCGCTGCAGACTGCGCTGTGGTTTGAGGAGGACATGCGCAAGGGGCTCCAGGAGGGCAAGTTCACCGAAGACAACCCGATTGTGCCCGAGCCGTTTTCGCGCTTTGAGAAGGGGTGGTGAGAGCTCGATCTGCGCAGAGGGAGACTGCTTGTTTGCTTCCGTTTCTTGGCTGTATCATAGTGCATTTTGCTGTATATTTACTCACCGAAGTTGTTGTCGTCGCTACTGTCGTCAGTGCGAGTGAATGCGTGTGAGAAGTGGATAAGATGTGCTCTATGCGCGTTCATTAGGATCGCCGCACGTAGGGCGACCAATATACCAGTAGATCCCCTACCCTCCCTGGAGCAGCAGTGGTGTTGCCACTACCACTTCGTCGCAACAAGCTTCCATAGCCGCTCCTGAATCGACTTCAGCTTCGCGTCCGCCGCCTTCTCTGTCCCCGCCTCTTGCTCTTTTTCGTCCACAGCCGTTTTCGCGTTCGCATCCGCGCCCTCGTCCCTCGCAGCGCGTGCGCTCTCGCGCGCCTGCTGCAGAATCCGCTCGCGGCGCGACATTTTGGGCGCGGCAGCTTCAGCCTCGACGTCCGCCTCCAGCACCTCCGCACGGGCATCTGCGTGCGCCTCAACATCCGTCAGCGCGTCGGCTTTCTCCTCCCGCCGCTTGAACGGCTCCCACTGCGCCGCGACCAGCTTCTCTCTCGCCAACTCCTCCAACTCGTCGCTCAAATCCTCTCTCAGTTCCTGCATCATCTCGTGTATCTGCTCCTGGACCTCCTTTTCTACCTTCTCCGCGTCCGCCGACCGCGATTTGGCTTGCGCGGCGACGCGTTGCCACCGTGCGTTCGTAGCATGCAGATGCTGAAGCGCCGGATCTGTGTCCGGGACAGCGTGTACAATAGTGGGTGCAGCGTCGGCGGGGGTGTCGATGGGCGTCGAGAAGCCGGCCCAGCCAGTCCAGGCGTGTGCGAACTCGTCGCGGACGCTGGGACGCAGCCTCGGAACGGCAGTGCGCGGTAGCGTAGGGTCGTGCGCGCTGAGCTGGTGGTCTACCACCGGAAGCGGGAAGTCAGCTGGTGTAGGAATGAAGAAGACGTATGAGAAGAGGGGTACGACGTACTGCTGCGCTCGATACGCACGTCCTCGACGCGCCAGTTCTCCGCCTCGGCGTCGAGGTCCGTGCTCGCGTCGCTCTCCGCGGTGCGCTCGCTGAGAAAGCGCTGCAGGTCCTCGAACGCGATGGGCGTGCCGCGCGGCGTGTCGGGCACGCGGATCTTGAGCGTCTCGCCGTCCGCGGGCACGATGTGTGGGTCGACGCTGGCGTGGAAGGTGACTTTGAAGTAGAACAGGTAGTTGTTGCGCAGGTCCGCATCCTGAGGCGCCCCGTCAGTCTCGCTCGCGCAAGTCACAAAAAGAATGTAGAACAGCAGAGTCGGCTATAGAGATTGAAGAGGCGGAGACGCACCCGAGGATAAAACACGTCGATGACACGCCCGTACTTGCGCTCAAGCGCCTGCAGAATCGCCAGCCCATCGACCATCGTCTGCATGCTGTTCCACGGACGCACAAACACCGTCGGGCCCAGCAGCTTCGGCGCGCCCGCGAGAGCGCTACTGGCACCCGCGCCTGCCCCCGCCCGCCTTCTGGATGCACGGGGTCTGCCACCTGCCTCCGCATCGGCGAGGTGCGGCGGGATGAGTGGTGCGGGTGGGGGCGACACAGACGAGTGTACGGGCGGGAAGTCCGGCGCCGTGGCGAGCGCGCGGGCGCACACAGGCCGCACGGTGTTGGCGGCGCGCACAAGAGACAACATTGTGGGGGATGGTGCGGGGTGCGGGCGACCACTGGCAGTGACCAAGCGCGGGCGCGAGCACGCGCCTCGTATTTCCGTCGAAATTTTGTTGTACGTAATAGAGGGCGTTTTATGGATAACAAGTAGATAATGGTTTATTTTACTCATATCAGGACCGAAAGAACATGATCTCGAGGAGGATGAGCAGAGCCTCCCACAACACTCTTACAAGGAACAAAAATGGACGGAAAATAAAATAAAACTCAAGGTGATGAGCTCGAGAGCTGGCCAAAGACACAAGCCCTGGTATTCTCGCAGAGTCACACGATCACACATGTACGTTCCCCGTCTCGTCGTTCCTGCGTGTGCAGCTCTCGCACTTGGCAAACTCGTCCACGTTACCCGATACAGACACACTCAGATGCCCATGACTTCCGGCATTAATACTGGGAACGTCTCGTGAACAGCGCACCTCGAAAGTTTTTTCCACCTTCAAGTGATATCGACACGGGGTTGCGTGCTGCGGACAACGAGGACAACATCTGAGCGGGGTTCTCGAATAGATTCGCGACAGTCTGCCAGTCATCTGCTTCATCGACTGCGGATGTTGAAGACACGATGCCTAGATAGATGCTGCGCTTCGCCCTATAAGTGACGGCTGCCGTTTGGCACAGGGCTTGACGAAGAACCCGCACACTCGACGCCTCACCGTTGCAGGTGGGTGGCTGTCTTTCTTTTCTCTTGTTGTAGCGGTTGAAGTATATCTGACCGCGATCCAAGGGTTCGCGTCACAGGCTCTACAAGAGACTATGTCAGTCAGTAGTCTGTATCTCACGGACTCCGGGGATTTCGATGTCTTGTCCTCTCCCAAGCGCAGTCCCTCTCCAGAATCACCTACATTCACCATCGGTGGGACATCGCCCGAATCCACAGCATCTGGTTCCGGGTACATCGTCTCGACGGCTCGAGTGGACGAGGGCGAGCTGCTGAGGTTCAGCTGCCATGATCGACGTTCGGAACCTGCAGTGTTCGAGAAACATGAGTGTCCCTGGTTCGAGGATGAAAACATCACGTCCCTCGTGAGCCACCTTCATCTCTCCCATCGCCTCGATCCTGAAATCATTCCAGGTTAAGGGTGTCTTGTTTCGTGCGTACGAATATTTCCTCCGACACAATTCTTCGTACTTCCGCGGTACCCTCCGAGGGCATTCTGTGGTCCAGGTCTCGTCTGCGCCAATATCTCCAGAAGACGACGCAGGCTGCGCCGATTTCGAAACATTCCTCTCTATCTTGTATCCTCCGTAAGCCGGCATGAATTCGAGCACGTATGAGTTGCACTCACGCTTCATCCAACAGAAAGTTCCACGAATGTGATTCGAGGACCGTGGACGCCTGGACGGCCATCCTTCGCCTCTCCAACGAATGGTCATCTGCGTCCATCCGCATGCTCGCAATCGCCCACCTAGAGCCCATAACATCTGTCGTCGACAAGATCGTTCTCGGACGAGCCTACGGCATTGAATCATGGCTCCGTCCCGGATGCGTGGCCCTGTACGGCAGGGAGCAGCCGCCGATGCAAGAGGAAGGGCTATGGCTGGGGGCCAGCGATGCTCTGTTGACAACGACCGTCCGCGAAGGCACGCGTACCCGGTGTCCGGAAGCTTCCAGGGATGAACTCGAGAGAATTTTGGATGGCCTCCTGACACGAAGGGATAGCGAATCTGCAATTGCGGAGAAGGCGGGAGCCAGTGAGACTGCGCACAAAATGAAGAGCGAAGAGACTGCTACTCAGGCAGGGCTCTCAAAAAAGCTTCCTAGCGCAGCAGGCATTGCCAAGATTGCCGCTCGTCCATCCGCCAAGGCGCTCTGGAGGAAACAACTAGAACGGGCCAAGTCCCCGTTATATATGCTGCCCACGCGACAGGGAGCGGCCTCCGTGACCAATACCACTACAGCAGAGACATTTCCTCGGGGCCTGGACCCTACAGCAGGTGGATCCATCTCCGAGGGCATTAACAATGCCGGCACCCCTTCACAAGTCGACACTGAGGATGTTGCAAGCACCATGACCAAGACGCTGCCTGTGGCTCCGGAAGTAAAAAGGAGCAACTTGAATAAACGCAAGGAAACGAGAGAGGCAAAGAGAAAAAGGCGCGCAAACTTGGATATCGGCACAGTTGTGTCGCCACAACCGCCGGAGCCGTCGCCTGAAACGCATTCGCTGGAGCAAGCAGCCGTCTTAGAAGAGGACGACTGGAAGACCGTCGTCAATTTCTCTCGACCGGCTAAGAAGAACTACATTTCCTCAGCAGCCATCGCGAGATTATGTGAGAGTCGAGGCATTACCTCGGGCATCGTTGCGACGAGCAGCTTGGCCGGCTATCACGAATATGAAGATTCCAAAGCGGAGGCGGAGGAGAAGTGGGAGGCGAAACAGCGAGCGCAACACCGTGAGGTGTCTTCGCGAGACTCTCGGCAGAAAGAGGCTTGTGCATGGGAACCTAGGCGAAGCAAGCAGTCAAAACGAAGGGCAGGGCCGAAGGAGGAATTACTGTATGATGATGCACGGGACTATCTTACCCACTACGATGACGACTGAGAATTCTGTATTGATGGCAAGAGGAGAGGGGCAGTCGCGAACCGGAAAAGTTGTGTTACCCGCCGCCTCTGCATCAACCCTTTCAGCGCAGGCATGCCCTGCGTTGACAGTCTCGACCTATATCGGTCTACTTTCCTGTAGCGCCAAATCGGATGAAGGTCACGCACTATCGTAAGTTTCCGGCCCCAACGTAATCGACCTGTCTGCTCGACTCCGCTTCTCGCGGGCAAGGAGGTCTTCACGAGGCAGGTGTTCTGCGGATCGCGCTTGTTTGCCATCTGTCGACCTGAATCCGAGAAGACGTCACGACGGATCAGCGGTGCGCTAAACCTATATGTAAGTAGGGGTGTGGACGGCTCTAGGACTTGACGAAGACTCCCACCTTTGCCTGTGAGTGACTTTTATCCTCCTTTGCCCAGTACAACTTGACGAACTGAAATCTGCATGCGGCAGGCGATCATTTCTATCTATTAACATCGCCTTCAAAGTTTGACGTCAGTCAGCAGCATGTCATCCAGCGATTTTGAAGAGTTCGACATTCAGATCATCGAAACGCACGCACGAGCGCCCGAGGCTCCCAACGTCAACATGTCCAGTGGAGAGAAAGGGATTCCATTCCCGTCGCCAGCGCCCGAACCGAAGCACCAGCGGTTCTATTTCGAGGGCGGGGAGACGACATTTCTTGTGAGTTTCTTCTCCATTCGACCTTCGTCGAAATTGAAGGCGGAGCAGGTGCAAGGGACCCTATATCGCATCCCGCACTACTTTCTTCTTCGCGACTCGCCGTACTTCCGGGAACTCTTGAATAAGAGCACCAAGAACGCGGCTTCAGCCTCCCCAATCCCACTCGAGGGCGTCGACTGCGCCGAGTTCGACGCTTTCCTGTCCATTCTCTACCCCACGTAAGTCACATATTAGATATCAGCAGAACGCATGGGACTCACGTTTGGCATGCAGAGACTTCCACGAATGCGAGTTGAAGACAGTCGAGGCCTGGACGGCTGTTCTCCGGCTCTCGACTGAATGGTCCTTCGCCTCGGTGCGCAAGCTCGCGATCAGCCGGCTGCAGCCCATCGCATCTGACGTCGACAAGGTGGTGCTCGGGAGCAAATACAAAGTGGATGCGTGGGCATGCGATGGACGTGTGGCCTTATGCGATGGACCCGAGCCGCTGACATGGGAGGAAGGTCTACGGCTCGGGTTCGCTGAGGCCATGCTGATAATGACCGTTCGCGAACGCGTGCGCGCGCGCTGCTCGAGCTATGCAAGCGATATCAAGAAGATGATAGAAGATTACTTTGAAAAGGAAGGCAACGCAGCGTCAGCGAAGAAGATAGATGATGAAGTCGCAGCCGGGAAGAGAGCTTACGAGGAAGCCATTCAAAAAAAGGCTGCGTTCGAGGAGACCGTGGCCCAACAAGCAGTCGAGGAGGCGAGAGCCAAGAAGAGGGCAGAAGAAGAGGCCGCGGAGAAGAAGAAGGCGGAAAATGAAGCCGAGGCCGATAGGAAGGCAAATGAAGAGGCCGCAGCGAAGAGACGAGCAGAGGAAGTCGATTTGCAGATGGCCGAGGAGGAGGCAAGGCAGAAGGAAGAAAAAAAGGCCGCACTCAAAAAGTGGGAAGAGGCGTATGACAAGAAGGTGGCTGATGAAGCAGCACTCAAGAATGCAAGAGCGGCAGCGGCAAAGAAAGCAGAAGAGGATGCAGCATGGGCAGCAAAGATAAAGGCGGATAAGGCTGCCGCCCAGCCAGCATCGAAACCGCCAAGTTACAGTGTAGCCAATAAAGCACAAAAGACCAGACGATACGCGTGACCACAATAAGGTGAGTAATGTTGCCTGTCGAGATCCGTCAGGCGGGAGCACTGATAAGTATGGCACCAAGGCGATCGTCGTGGCAATGCTTGCAGGAGAAGGGATCACGAGAAGGGACATCTTGAAGACGGACATTTCTTTTTGACCTACATGATGAGATCGCACTCGAAGACAAAATGTATCAGCTGGACAGTCAAGCATGACACCACCGTCCGAGTGACCGGTCAATGTGACGACGAGAGCCCCGAGACATATCGGCACAGCATACGGCAGATGTCATATGGACTGCAATCATCTGTGAATGCAATGAGGTCCAGAAAAGTGTTCGTGAACGAAACTCACCTTGGAAGGGCTCAAGCTATTCCTGCCATGCTATAGCGTGCTCCTGGAACATCACATAAACTTGCGTGCGTTATCCTGACCACGCGCATTGTCAATGTGCTCAACATTCGACACGACGTGAATGGTATATCGCTGAGTGTCGACTTAACCAATGTAGTTTCAGCCTGCCAAAAGTCATCTGGGTGGCTGTACGTACTGAGGGAGCCTGTTGGCCGCCGCAACAGAAGGGGCCCGCGCGGCCAAGCTAGAACTAGATAGGTAATATCTCGGCCCGGGGTGACAAGCCGTCTAGTTTAGATACCACAATATGATTTCCTTCTTTCCCCTTCGTCATTTGATAGGCTTGCTTATCGCTGGCAAGTGCCATGAGGCCTTCACATTCTGTGATTCGAGAATGTATCGGCGGCAAGGTTATCTACGAATAAGGAACACCCCGCGTAGGTGACTGCGCATGCGCGGCTTAGACTGTGGACCCTACTAGTACGAGCGTCACGCAGTTCTGAGCTCGAGTTGTTCTATTTCGCTCTCATTTTGACTCTTGCGTGTGAGTGACTAGTATTCCCCACCTTCAGGTTGACGGCACCGTTCAGCGCTGATCATGGGGTCTAACAGTCTCGATTCGATATAGTAACGTCAACATCTGCAGCTGTACTTCGACACCCGGACCACCGTTGACTCCGAGCATCTTATCAACTCACTTCCATGTCCACCAGCAGTCTGTCTTTCACCGACCTCGACGACTTTGACATCCTCTCCGAACCCGAGCGCGCCTCGTCACCAAGGTCTTCTGCATCCGCCACCGACACGATGTCACCCGACGCTGACGTGCCTGCGTCCGAATCCACGGCTACCGTCACGCCTTCCACAGGCCCCGACGGCAATGTAATGAAACACGGCATTTTGCAAGGGAATAGTGATCGCGGGTTAACGTTGAGTCCTAACGAAGGATATAAGAACCACGAGAGGTTCTACTTCGAAGACGGGAATGTGGTATTCAACGTGAGCAACTCATCATTGCTGTGGCCTCGAGACTAACACTCAAACAGGTCAGAGGCGTATTGTACTGCGTGCACCGGTACTTCTTCCGGCGCGATTCTCCATACTTCCGAACCCTCTTCGAGCGTTCCACGAGCACGGATACAGCGATAACACTGGACGACGACGTAGAATGCAGCGAGTTCGAGGCCTTCCTCTCCATCTTGTATCCTGCGTACGTTGGCTCGAATTCCACACAATCGTTACTTATCCTCTCTGCTATAGTGAATTCCACAAATGCGAGATTCAGACGGTCGAGGCCTGGACATCTGTCCTCCGCCTCTCTACCGAATGGTCCTTTCCCTCGATCCGCATCCTCGCGATCGACCGTCTTGGGCCCATTGCATCCCCCGTGAATAAAGTCGTCCACGGACGCACCTACGGCATCGATGCCTGGATACGCCCCGGACTTATCGCCCTATGCGACAGGGAGCAACCGCTGTCGAAGGACGAGGGCGTCAAGCTTGGCGTCAGCGATATTCTCCTGATTATGACCATCCGCGAGGGTCTGCGCGTGCGACGCAAGGATGTCTCGACGAAGGAGGTTGGACGCATGGTCGAGTCACATTTGACACCTGAATCCGTGACGAAGATCAAGAACTCGAAGACAGAGGACACGGTGGCCGGAGCGAAGCAAGCGAAGGAAGAAGAAAGAACGAAGGAAGTGGAGGTAAAGAATGCACCTGATCACAACTCCGTCTCTGCGCCGGCGAATCCCGTCGAAGTCAAATCGGAAGGACAGCGGACAGAGTTCATATGGGGTCCCCCGCCCCGCCCACCATACAAACCCACTGCTGCAGCCCGCACGCCTCCGGAACAGCCTACGACCATCATCCCCGCCACACCTTGCACCTCGACCGTGCCTCCAAACGCGCCTCCCGCGGCGGCTACCCCCAAACCTGCGGTTCCGACAGATCCTTGGAAGAGGCAGCCGGCATGGGGAAAGGCACTCTCGGCAATGAAGAGCTCAACTGATCCACCGAAAGACACGTCGGTCGCTGGTTGCAACTCCGCCTCGGCAACATCACCTTTTCCAAACCTTGCGGCCACGCGACCAAGCCTTCGTCTCAATGATAGTAGGGCTGCGGCGGTCGTTGATTGGACGCCCATCCCGTCGAACGAGGCCATCCCCTACGTTCAGCCTCTCGGCAATGGGGTTTCTCCACGAGCTGAGGTTGCCGCGAGCGTATTTGACGGCGCCGAGGGGGGCCGGTGTCCCCCGAAGAAAGCAGCGAAGAAGGCCAAGAAGAATTCTGGACAATCGTTTCCGTCTCCGTCTCCTTCCATCAATTACGAAGCCGAATCTGCGTTCACGTTTTGATGGAGTGGGGGTTCCGTGTGTTGGCACGGTAATATGGCTGGGAAGACACCCTCATAATGGACCGTTCTACCATGGTGTATATGAAACCCATCCATGAATACTATAACAGCGATTCGGCTTGCGTCTAGGCTCAGTCTACTTCCGGAGCTTCGGTACGCCGTTGTATGATAACCTTCTGAGACGCGAGTACGTCCTCCGATCCGAATATGGTGAACATCCAACGGACGAGGCCTATGGACCAGACAAGAATTTTCTACTTTCGGGGCGATTAGCGCGCCCGATGCAGAACTTCTTACGGCGCGTGGTGAACACGCCCCGCTCCTCTCGTCACTCTTATCGCACAACGAGGACCTCGTGCTATTCACTCGCTTCTTATAAGTGACCGCCATCGTCGCTCTCAGGACCTCCAACCACCTGCAACGTCTGTGAGCCCTGTCTTTGGATCGTTCCGCGCCCACCCTGATCTCTATCATTTTCGACAGTATTGCATGTCTAGCGCCGGCCTCTCGCCATCCGACGTCGAAGACTTCGATTTTGCCAACCTCTCTGACTCACCTCTGCAGCAACACTCCGAAACCGAAAACACAGACACCATGTCGCAAACCATTGCCCCCTCAAGGACTTTCTTCGAGCCCGTAGATATTCAGATGGCCGAACAGACCAAAACTGTGGAGGAATTAACGCTCGCTACGGCGCCGATGAAACACCACGCAAGGTTCTATTTCGATGACGGAAACGTGGAATTTTTGGTACGTCATAGTCCGCTCACATGTTGCGCCCTCCGCCTTTTGCCCACATCTGAGCGAAAAAAAAATGTTTAGGTGCAAGACACGCTCTACCGTGTTCATCGCTACTTTTTCTGCCGCGACTCGCCACTCTTCGTCGATCTGCTTGCGCAGTCAGACGCCCATCCAGGCAGATCGGCACCCGTTCTCTTGGATGATGTCGAGCCTTCAGAGTTCGACGCGTTCTTGTCGATCCTCTATCCCGCGTAAGTCAGCCTCACGTACGCACATATGGATTTATGCATATGATGTTCGCGCGGTCAAGGAAATTTCACGAATGCGACGTGACGACCGTCGAGGGCTGGACATCTGTCCTCCGACTAGCCACCAAATGGTCTTTCTCTTCGATTCGCACCCTCTCCATCGAGCGCCTAGAATCGATCGCCTCTCCTATCGACAAGGTCGTACTCGGACGCACATATGGCGTCGACTCGTGGGTGATTCCTGGCCTCGTCGCCCTGTGCGAGAGGCCGCAATCTCTGGCCAGGGACGAAGGCCGAAAGCTCGGGGTAGACGATGTTATCGTCATTGCTGCCGTCCGAGAGGTCATGCGATCGCATAAATCTACCGCCGCTCGCAGACCAACTCGCGACAAAGTCCAGGGAATGATCGAAGCTCGCCTTGCTTCGCATGAAGGCTCAGCTCTATTAACTGTTGAACCAACCGTTGTCGACCCACGGGCCAACGCGAGCAAGACCATGGCAGCATCCGGAGATAACGGGTCTGCTGAGAACAACGATTCTGGCAGTGGCAATGTCGATGATTACCAGATGTCAACCCCCGATGAAAATACTGTTGAGAAAGCATGGGCGAATAAGCTGCTTGAACTGAAGAAGAAGGCAGAAGAAGCAGAGAGTGTAGCTATGGCAAAGAGGGAAGAAGAAGCGGTGACGATGAAGGTCGCAGGCGAACGGGAGAGATACCCAAGAAGTAAGCATACATCGGACCTATATGCATGGTCAGAAGCGAAGTTTCGGGTGGTAGAGGCATCAGCAGCAGCAAGATGGGCAGAGCATGAGGCGAAGCTGAGAGCAGAGGCCCTGGCGGCGGCGGTGGTGGCGGGGACGGAGTCGACGGACGAACGGACTCCCATGGGACTAGAATAAAGGAAACTGTGCAAGACCAGTCTATCCAAATTCTATGTTCGTCATGTGCATTGTAGTCCGCTTTCATATCACAACATAGACTTACGCACTATTCTTCTGATAGGATTCAGATGTTCATATTCATTTGGTATTTGCCGGTGCCTTTCAACGCGCCGCCGGGTTTTCAAATTGGCAGACGAGTGGATCGTTAGTGACTCTCCGCCCCAGTCTCTGCGCGTACATCATCTATGTACTTCTTCGATTTGTACCGGCTGCCCCATTCAACCTCGCGAAGCGCCAGATCGGATAAGGTGTACGCACGGTGGTGAGCTTTCCAGTTTCGGCGTAGTTGGTACTAGGCTAGTACGACTCGGAGTGGCGTCGCAGGAGCGAGCACTACTGACTAAGCAATGAGCACGTGCCCTCTTTCGACGCGTTTGCGGAGAAGTCGCCGTCGTGCTTTCCTTCCGTACGCCTCTTTCCACCAGCAGTATGACCACGAATTCAGATGATTTGAACCCCTATACACATACGCCTTCGAGCTCGCCTCGCTCGGCGCCTTCTTTATCCCCCGATGAGACCTTTGCACCAGTAGAACAGCCGGTAGAACAGCCGGAATGCAGTCGCCGCCCGTCAAACCTCGTACCCACCGTACAATCCACATCCGGACCAATTATGTTCCCAACAACCACCGAAAATCCTCCATATACACCCCCACCCAGCTCTCTTATTTTCGAAACAGATAACCCTCCCTTCATGCCGACACCATACACATCGGGCGGCAGGCGCGGTCGCCCGCCTATACAGCAATCCCTTTCGATAGCTACATCACTCGAGGACCTTATTCGCGAGCGACGTCATCAGGATGGCCTTGAAACATCCATTTTACACTCTCCGAGCCCGTTGTCCGAACGCTCTGGTCAGCCGGAATCAGCTCCAAACGTGGCCGCACATTCTACATTGTCCCGTGCACAGACACTAGGTCATTCACAACGGCCTGTGAATGATCCCTCCATCCTGCTCTCAAATCTAGCATCTCCTTTTCAGCCAATTTCGGCCCCAATTCAGTTCTTGACCCCAGCTACAAACGAGCAATCTCGTGTTTCTGGAGGACATGCACGCGTTCGGGCTGAACGAAAGTCCCTCGACGAGCGAGTAGAAGACGTTTTGGATTCATTTAGAGGCCGTGGAGGCACCGGTGCGTTTCTGGAACGACTTTTCGACCCCAAAAGCGAAAATACGAGGATCAAGAACTCAGCGAAGGGTTTCTGCAGGAGCGACCACCTTTCGAAGGTCTTGGATTTGTGGTGGGATAGTGCCGATGCACATGAGAAGATCTTGGCCTGGTTGAAACCTAAGGCCGTCGCACTTGTTCATGAGCTTGTCGCAGAAGAGATGGACGCCCTATCTGCACGATTGTTGATGCGTATCGAGGACACGACACCCGGGTTCCTGCTTAACTTCAGTGTGGAATCAACCTTACTGCCGCATATCAATGAGGTTTCTCCAATCACATATGGCATCATACGAGAGGCATTGCAGACGGAGCGCGCCCAGAGCGAAAATAAAAAGAAGAATCCCGATAAAGTGAGTTCACCGCCGTGCCCATTTCGATACCTGTCTCACACTGTCGGGCTTAGATTGCACCTGTCATTATGGCACAACTTGCAAAGCACCGGTCACAAAATGCGTCGCTCTTTGCGATTCCGTTCGGCCTTACTCAGTGGGCGGCAGGAGTTCCTCGCCAGTGCATCGACACTTGCGCACAGATCGGCCTTTCGATCGCGTACTCATCCATCACAAAGGCACAGAAAGTCGTTGCTGAGCGCTGTATGGAGATCGCACGGCAGACAGCTCGAACTGAGCGTACAGGACTCAGCTACGACAACATGCAGGTCGAATCATCTATCTATACCGAGCAGCGTCCCGAGGGTCCAGTCAAGGTTCTCACTGGGACCATGATCATGTTATATGCTCTGCGCAACGCGACCGATGAAGCCTGCCTCCTTCAGCCAATCATTGCGCGGAGGAACAAACTAGAAGACATTACTTTTGCAGAGCACGTTCGCCCATCGCTCGACACACGGAGGCGGATCCATGGCCATCAGGACATTCATATTGTGGAGATTCTCCTCGAATTTTGCCCCAGTTTTGCACCTAAGGCACATGAATATCTTGCATCGCCCATCTTGCAGCACGCCTCTCATCGACCACCACCAAAAGGACACATAACACGCCAGTTCCCGCTTCGGGCAAGCCCAACGAACGAAAGCTCAACAGATGGAAATATCAAGATCTGGTATGAGGCATTTGGTGACTATCTCGAGATGGATGTCGAGACACAGTTTGGCCAGTTTGCTATACCGTCAATCAATGATCAAGCAACCAATTCCAACATCCGTGGAGCACAGGCCCTGCGCAAGCATGATACATCTCCCTTTCATAAATTCGACATCGTGCAGCCTGCTCCGGGCTTCTTTCACGTCCAGCTCAACACATCATGGTATCTGCTCAGTCATCATCGGGGCAGCATCGGGGACCATGGGAGTCTTGACTGCTTTATTCAACTGCTTGAAAAGAAGCGACATGGTTCTGCTCATCCAGATTTTCATGCTTTGCGGGCAACAGAGTTCCAGGTTCTGTCGGGAACCATATTACATGCATGGAAGCGTGAATGTGGGTTCCCATCACTTGCTCTGTTTTCTGCCTCCAATCCAACACCTCAAGCTCTCCTCGACATTGCTCGCAGGATTCGACAAAGTTATGCATCGGGTCCAACTAACCAGGACCCAACAGCTGAAGGTGTCGACAACATATTTCGCAACACACAGCTTCTATTGCGTGATCTGCTCTATTTCCGTACACTTCAAAATGCAATCAAGTCTGGAGACTTTGGACGAGTTGAAGATCTTTTGGGCTGGTTCACTATATTCTTTGCAGGTGTTGGTGCTCCAAATTATTGCAGTGAGTTTCTGCACTTCATACAAAATCTGAGGCTTGTATGGACACCCGAATTTGCGTGAGTTCAGTTTTCCATATCTTATTAACATATACTCATAAAAGTTGATAGAGATGTCATGCGTGATAACATGCTGATAAATATGAGTGGACGTGATGATCACTGGACTGGGGTGGATGAGAATATTGAGCATGTCCTTCATGTTCTGCAGGTCAGTTATGATATACATATTTTGTGCATCTTTTACTCAAAATTATGTAGGATTTATTTGCATCTCGAGGCATTCATGCTGACTGGGATCATCTTGCCAATATTTCTCCTGCTGCACATGTCTGGCGTGCATTACTCAAGGTTTTCCGATCAGCTCTCGGAGTCGGTTACAAGGGAATGTCACACAGTGAAGTTGACACAAGCTCACTGGTTCACAAAGTTGAGGAAAAAGTTGGTGATTGGGAGCTTTTAATTTGCAAGTCATCACGTGGTGAAACTGAGAAGTGCACTGTTGATGCAATTGAGGCAGGTGTTGAAAGCCTGATGGGTGGTCGTCTGGCAGCATTTCATAAGCGTCGGAGAGCAGCATTTGTGACTGATGTTGGCAATGACTTGGAATTGGAACAAGATACTATACCTCCCATTCCACCTCACATTGCAGCATATGAGACTTTAGATAATTTATCTGATGAATAGTCACAATATTATCCTTTGGACTTCAAAGTAGTTTCAGAGACAAGCCAGAACCCAAACAAATTCGCTTTCTCTCCCGCTCTGCTGGTTTGTTACCCATATCCCCTCCCACATCTTTATCTTCCTCCTCTGAGTCATCCTCATGAATGTCCCCATCATCTATCTCTGATCCTGTGTCCGAGTCTGAGACCACAATATTATTATGCTTGCCTTTTACACCACATGCCACCTTCTCTTCTTTCTTTTTAGCCTTTTCTGCTTTGTACTCAGCTATCCATGATTTCTTGTTCAATCTTGCTGTATATTGAAATTTGACAATTTCACCAAAAAGGCTTTCTGCAAAAAGAGCTTCCCATTCTGCAGTCTCAGAGAGGATGTCAGTGAGTGCAGATGCCGAGTTGAGTTCTGAGGGATGGATACGAGAGAGCCTAGCAATAGAAACATTTGACAAGATAAAGCTGGAAGGCATTCCATCAAGGGCTTCACTGTTGCAAACATCAGAGCAGAGCCATTGCTGAAGTACATCAGTGAAATGAGAGCGCTGCCATGTAAGCCTATATTTTGCCTTTGGTAATATTGCTGCTTTTCGCTTTGGGCTTGTACTAGGAGCATCAAGAAGTAAAGGACTAGGGAAGAAGGTCTGCAGGTCAAAGAATTGTGTTGCACCCAAGTCCTGACAGTTGTCGCAACAAAATGGTGCAGTATGCTCCAGTGAGTCCAGTGAGTCATCAGCAGAGAAATCAGCAATATAGGCTCGGCGACAGCGGTCTGATGTTGCATATTTCTTGATAGAGTCAGAGGTGCGAACCTCTTTCGAGGTCGGCTTTGCCGATGGGTGAGAAGCCCATGGCTCATAGATTAGAAGCGAAAGTCCATGCACATTTTGGTTGCGCACATTCCGCCCAAAACGCTGTAGCACATCTTCCATGAACTCGGGAAGACCATACTGTAAGACACGATCCACATTTGAGAGGTTGACACCCTGGCCAAATATCAGAAATTTCAACAGCACGATTGAGAATAACGCACATAAGATAAGCAGCTACTCGAGAAAAGAATCCGACACGTAGACTCCTCAGCCACAAAGCTATTGTATGCATTGTTCAAGAAGCTCAGAGACATTTTTGAGTGGTAGAATTGAATGTAGCCAAGTTCCCGAAGCTCAGAGCGAAGTGCAACCGGTACAAAGTTGTAGAGTGCTGATGGTCCATCTGCAATCAAGTCCCGATTGTCCATAAAGATAAGTGTTTTTGGTGTTTGTTTGATGTATTCAGAGCATGAGAGAGATATAGCATCAGACCGAATGAGCATGCGAAGATTTTCCCAGTCCGAGAGCTTTCCGACAAGAGGGTAAACAGCATATATCTGGTTGGATCGATTGACCGAGGACTTGTGGATGAAAGGGTCTCGAAGACGAAGAGAGTTCATCATAAGTGTCAAGATATTGGGTGGACAAGTTGCCGTCAGCACAAGAAAAGGAGTTTGAGCGGGGAGGAGCAGTCGGAGATCCCAGAGACGGCCCCAGGCCGGTCGAAAGACGGTCTTCACACCGGCAGTCGGCGGAAGCCCCCAGAGCGGAATCAGGTGACCTTCGTCAACGACGATACTCACAATCCGTTGGGTAAACCTTTTTTTCTCTCTTAGCAACTTGCTTAATCGAGTCGGGTGGCCGTTGATCCGCTTGCATTGCTCGGGCGACGTCAAGATGATATTGAACTCGCCGGTTTCGATTTCCTAATAACTCGGTGAGAAACAAGGATTTAATCAAGTTCTATACTCACTTTCCATTTTTTCAGATCGTTGTGTAGGTCTTCGTTGACAGCGACGGCTCGAATCGCGGTGAAAGTATTGAGTTCATCAACCTACATTAGACCAGAAATGAGTGGTGTTCCAATTAGCAAACTGAGAAAGCGAAACCATAGCCTGCTGGAGCCTCTTCAGAGGTGATAACACAATGACGATTCGCTTTGGATTCAAGAGCGCGGTGATTATTATTTGCATGGTCTTGCCGGAACCCGTCCGCGCGATCTTGATCGAGTCCCTGCCTTCCTGAAAGTACACGGCAGTGATAATTTGATCTTCTCGAAGAATTATCTTTCCATTTGAAGACTTGTATGCCAGAGTATAGGCCTGTTCGGCAATCTGCACGGCAGAATCGGATATCTTTGCGAGTGACTGTCGAAAGCGGAGAGAGAGGGCGGGAAGGGAAGAATTATTGGTTGAAATAGGGAGAGTGTTGTCATCCATGATCTATAGGGTATACATGAGGCGTTTATGGTATCATTATACGAGTCTAAAGCCCGGTGGGGCGACGGGGAAGGTGCAGCAAGTCGTATGTACGGGGAACGGCGAAGTAGGACGCGCTCGAAACGCGTCGACGAAAGCGGCACGTGCATATGCTTAGTCAGTAGTGCTCGTCCCCGCGACGCCACTCCGAGTTCTCCCAGTCTCTAGACATGCAATACTCGACTTGTCCGTCATTGCACAGTTCTGTCTAGAGACTCGGTCACCAGTCTAAGTTGGTACGCCGCGTGCCAGAACGCGAAGTTCTGCCCGGTGCCTTCGTTCCCTTATCGTCGCAACGAGGGGTTCACATGGCAAATCTTCTGACGTATTCATATTCTCTAGACACCTGCCATCTCAGAAGGCGACTGCGGACGTCGAAGGGGAGATCTGCGTCGGCAAGGCGCTGATCAGGTTTTATAAGTAAACACTGTCAGCAGAATTCGAGAGCTTCACGAAGTCCCTCACCTTCGCGATCGCCTCTACCCACAACGCCTGAGGGTGCTGGTCGTCTCATCCCATGTCGCTCACTAGCCTATCGTTAAGCGATTCCGAAGACTTTGAGACCTTTTCCGACACACTCGACTCGCCTTCCAAGCCTAAAATGTCTGTCCAGGGTGCTATAAATATTACTAGTAGCGCAGAAAAGGGGAGCCAAACTTCACTCCCTATTCAAGGCAAGGACCCAGCCCCAGCGCCGAAGCACAAACACACGAGATTTTACTTCCATGACACAAACGTGACGTTCCTGGTGAGGACCTTCCTATTATCTTCGTTTTTTCGGTCCTGAATTTCAGAGCCTTGATAGGTCAAGGACACCCTGTACCGCGTCCCAAAATATTTCTTCCACCGAGACTCGTCGTATTTCCGCACGCTCTTTAGCCAAAACCCCGGCAAAGGGTCGGACTCCGCCGCACCGATTCCTCTGGATGGCGTCGACTGCGGAGAGTTCGACGCACTGCTGTCTGTCATCTATCCTGCGTAGGTCACATTAGTGTTACTATAGTCTCGTATCGCAATCGATGTATTGAGAATCGATACGCACTCATAGGCATTTCCACGAGTGCGAGCTGAAGACGATTGAAGCCTGGGCGTCCGTCCTCCGTCTCTCCACCGAGTGGTCATTCTCGTCGATCCGCACACTCGCAATAGAGCGCCTCCTGCCCATCGCGTCCCCTGTCGACAAGGTCGTTCTCGGGCGCACATACGGCATTCACGCGTGGCTGCAGCCCGGTTTCGTTGCCTTATGCAATAGGCCCCAGCCCCCGACGGTTGACGAGGCAATTCGACTTGGGGTTCGCGATACCATATTGATCACGACCGTCCGCGAGGGCGTGTACAAGAACGGCTGCAGCACTACACATGCAGTCGACTCTCACCTCAGGCTCGAGGAAAACGAAGCTCAGACGAGGAAGAAGATAGACGACGAGGTCGCGGCTGGGAAGAAGGCATATGAGGAGGCAGTCAAGAGGAAGAAGGTGTTCGAGGAAGTTGCAGCCGAGAAAAGGGCAGTCGAGGAAGCGGCGGCCAAGAGAAAGGCATTGGCTGAGGCTGAGGCTAAGAAACAAGCGGAAGCGGCGGCTCAGGCAAAAAAACAGGCGGAAGAGCGATGCAAGAGGATGGCGGAAGAAGCTGCGGCGAAGAAGAAAGCCGACGAAGACGCTGCAGCTAAGAAACAAGTAGAAAAACAAGCCGCGCTCGAGAAATGGGAGGATGAGTACCGCAGGAAGATGGAGCAGGAAGCTGCTGCCAGGAAGAAGGCTGACGAGGATGCCGAGGCGAGGAAGAAGGCGGAAGAGGAGGCTGTGGTCAAGAAGTGGGAAGAAGAGTACGACAAGAACATCGCCGAGAAGGCTGCGGTCCTGCAGGGAGGTACTGCGA
Organism: Dentipellis sp. KUC8613; assembly: GCA_002286715.1. Lineage (NCBI taxonomy): Eukaryota > Fungi > Basidiomycota > Agaricomycetes > Russulales > Hericiaceae > Dentipellis > Dentipellis sp. KUC8613. The sequence continues at coordinate 398,199 of NSJX01000009.1, read as the reverse complement.
AGAAGACCACATGGGGACAATGGCCATCGACTTTGAGTGTTGCCAATGCTGCGACATGGACAACCCCCTTGCTTACGCAGACCCATAATCACCAAGGCCCTATTCAATCGCAGACCCAGCCCGTGTTGCCAGACACTCGTCGCCCGACCTATGGCACTGATGACAAGGATATTGCGGCCGTGAGTCAGCCCATGGTCTCCGAAGCATACAATGACGAAGAGGACGGTAGAAGTGAAGAAGTGAAGGACGTCAATTCGCACGTCGGCGTTGATGACTCTGACGGTGCCGATGACTGCGCCAGTCAGATGGGGGATGTCAGCAAGATGAGTGCATCGCATAAAAAGAAGCTCAGGAAGAAGGCTGCAGCAGCCAGGAAGAATGGAGTGTCTTGAAGGAGGATGCAGACTGAGGAATGAGAAAAGGAGTCCGGGTTGGGTATAATGTAAACTCGTGACGCTGCCGGTGGCTAGGCAGCCTCTATGTCACCGCTTCGTTTACTCTCCCTGCTTTTGTGAGCTGATTTTCCTCGCCGACTATCTGAGGTGATGACACGGGTGTCTGAGGGATCCTGTTTGAGCCTTTCCTGCTCGGCCTGCTCGGTTCGTTAGGTAATGGGGCTCCAGGATAGGTTTGAGAGACGCTGTGCCTTCACTGTGTGAGACCTTTGACTGTTGTTGTGTACGACATGCTCTACTGTTCTCAGATCCGGCCTCCATATCGCCTAGAGACCTCTTCATGCTACCTGCTGTTAACCTCATCGAGGTCCCTGGTCCTTAGAATTGATCCACAGTCTTGAGAATTGGCGTTGGCCAGGGTCCCCCTTCAGGAGGGAAAAGACAGGTCAAATCCTCGTGCGTGATAGCCGACAGAGCAAGAGACGGATTTTCTATGCCTCGAGGGAGAGGTTTGAATTCGGATTCCGCGATCCCGAAAGTGGTAGCACCCCAGTCCCTTTCATATTGGCCGGTGTCTAGTGCTAAATACCGCCGAGAGAACAAGTCGTACAGTTTGGTGAGGAGTGACATCAGTGGAGAATCGGGGTTCCACCAATTCACACCAGGGTCGCCCAAGCACAAACGCGTCATCTTGTAACTCCCGCCTATCGCATAGCCGTGATCAATGGACTCTTCGTTATAGATGTCGTTGATGAAGTTTCCGAAGCGCGTACTGTCTTCCGGTGCTTTCCAATACAGGCTGCCGTTTTCGAATTCTTCAAATGTCCATGAGGAGAGCGAGTGAAAGTAGAACCGCAGGGCCATGATGGTGAGAATGTGGACGAAAGATTCAAGATCGTCGGATAGTTCCTGAGGCTTTCGGGGGTATTGGAGGAGAACGGCCGACATGTACATCCACGTTCCCTTGGGCCATGCGGGTAAATGAGACTCGGACCCGGCGAACGATAGATATGCATGACTCGAGCACTCACCGAGCGACGAGATCGAGTTGTTCCCTGACAGAGTTCATCACGGTATTTGCATTGATCCCAGTCATTCAGAAACCCTCGCCCAGTGGTGATGTCGATCATAATGTTGTCGGCGCTCACGTCACAATGCAGGACATTGCCGAGTTTCCAGGCTGCTTCATGGGCTAAGACGGTCCAACAAGATGAGCATGACAATCCGTCGAAACCAGCCAGTAGCACGCACCTTCGAGACTATCACGGACGACATTGATAAGCTCCCTCTGGTCTTTGAACATCTTCAATTTCCGACCCAGTTCCAAAGTGACAAGCCGATAGTGGCGTCGCCGAGGTATGCGCTCCTGGCGTTCTTGCAAAGCAGTCACCTGTTCACCGACAAATCCGCCTGCGATAGCTGTTGCGACGTATTTAACTTCGTGATGCTTCAGTTCTTCATACACTTCCAGTTCGGGATGTGTATCATCAGCAATCCACGAATCTTTCAACACCACAAGCCTCCTTCGAACGATGTCATAGGCGACAAAAATCTTCGTCCCACGCCCGGTCGGTGATGCGGTCGCATAGATGGGAATTCCAACCAAGAAGACATTCATCCTTGGCTCGCAGGATGTGCCCGCCGGCGGTGGCTCGCTTCCAGGTGCATCAGGACACAGGATCTGATAAAGCACAATGAGCTTCGTTCGCGATCAGACAGTGTCAGGTCAGTCACAGACTCACTTTGTAGATGGGGTAATTCAGTTGGTTAGCGAGGATAGCTTTGACGTGTTTCAAATAAAGTGTTTGCGCTAGATCGACGACCGCAGGAGGATTGTCAGCTATAGGATGATAAAATGTTTGTTCGAATGTCTCAAGACATTGGATGTCTTCAGCTGTGGCCCGAGAAACTGTGGTGTCATAGCCCGAATCTTGTTCCCTGTCGGCGAGCGCAAGCCAGTAGAAGAAGCGCATTAGATGTTCCGGTTCGGCGTGGAGATCCACAGGCTCTGAGACGATAGCCCCAGCACGATCCCAGCGGTAGAAACGGACAGTAGAGTTCTGTATGAATGCCGAGACCACGAATTGACGATGTTGCCGGCGCAACACTTCTGTCACGTAGCGTGCCATTTCGCCATGTGAATCAGCCACGGAATTGGGTCCCGATATTGAGGAATACTCGAAAGACCGGGGTTCCTCGTCGAGTTGAAACCCGATAGGAGAGATCATATGAGCCCAGTCCACGCTCGCACGATCACTGTCGTGGCATGTCTTCTCGATAGCGCGCATGAAGACTGTCTCGTCATCTCGGCGGGAGAAATATAAGACAGGTGTTCTATCATCAGCGGAGGCTTCGCGTTTGCCTCCAGTGGTTCTGAGAACGTAGAGATCGAGCTTCATCCCACGTAACATTCTGTTGACGGCCTCGCACTGAAAAAGTCAGACACCTGAAGTTGTCAAGTATGAGAGAACTTACGATAGATAAGCATGCATGCACCTCGAGACCCTTTAAGGGGACGTCATCAAATGCTCCTTTGGTCAATGTGCACTTCATCGGTGGTCGCCGTCGTTTCGAGGGGCTGTCGAAGGTGCTTTTGAACCAGCCTCGTACGGACTTCTGGACGTAACCTGAATCCATTTCCTTTTTTCAGCAGAAATGTGCACTTGAATATGACCCAGGAAGCGGTTTGAATGGTACTTTGGCAGGCGGAGGATGGACAGCAGGCGGAAGAGTCTGTCGAGTGGATAGGAGGTGTGGTGCGGGGGGAAACCTCGACCAAGGAGTCCAAATTTATCGTGCTCGTAAGCCAGAAATAACCATAAGTGTTTTGAGAAGAGTTTCTTGAGCACCTACGTAGAACGCGACGATGCGCTCGCCACGTGCACTAATACTGTGGGAGGAGGGTTATAAACAAGTTGCAAGCTATAGAGACACGGCTGTCATCTCAGTGACGTCATCCATTCAAGTACCGTCAGTAATCGCAGAATATTACCCTCAAAATATTCGACGACCATTCGCTATGAACCCAGGGAAAGAAGAATCACCGTTAAGTACGGAGAGTCGCCTGAGGAATGTTACAGTCTCGTTAAAATTCTTTGGCCTGCTGAGGAAATTCGTCTGACTTGTTCTGAAGCGCCAGCATGGTCTCCGCCTCGATGTCCTCCCGCATAGGTGTCCGTATGCCTCGGCGCGCTGTACTGGCTACACTCCAATACAATCCGACCCTGCCAAGCGCCAGATCAGATACGAAAACGCACCGCCAGAAAGTCTATGAATCTACCTCCGGCTCGGTCCGCAGATCGTCCATGTACCAAAATAGCACCTTCGTGGATAAGGTCACTTGTCGCGCCCAATGCGAACGCCGCGAGGCAGGGCTTCTGTGATACAGTCGCTGGCTGCCATATGTACGTCCAAGTGCGGCTGGCGCTAAAGCAAGTTCAACTAGATATATAAGTCATCAATGCATCATGCTCAGAAGTCGACGAAGTCCCGTACTGTGAGCCCTTCTCCCTCTTTTTCGACCCGGACTTCCGAAGACTTTATAATTCAGCACTATCCTTCAGCATCGACCTGTCATCTGAATGTCGGTCAGCAGCGTTGAGTCCTTCACCGACTTCGAAGATCTAGATGCCATGTCCGAGACACCCGACACCCTGCAAAAAACACCCATCCTCGTCGCCAGTAACGCATCGAACACAGGAGAAGTCAGTCCGAAGTCCCCCGTCCGGCCGCCAGCGCAGTTGCCCGGGATCAAGCATGCGAGATTCTGCTTCGAGGAAGTAAATGTGACGTTCCTAGTAAGCAGGTTCTCTTCAGTCGTCGTCATCGTCGTCGTCGTCGCGGTACTGAAGTCGTGATAAATGATTCGGATAGGTCGAGGGCTTTCTGTATTGCGTACCAAAGTATTTCTTCCGTCGCGATTCGTCGCATTTCCGTACGCTCTTCCTAGACCACCCGGACAAAGGCACCGACCTGGCCACGCCGATCCGACTCGACGACGTGTCACGTCACACGCAGTGAATTCGACGCCCTGTTGTCCATCCTCTATCCCACGTAAGCCAGCTAGCACTGCATGCAGATCAGCTTCGGTACTCACTTTGCGGCGGGCGGAGGACAGGCATTTCCACGAGTGCGAGCTGAAGACGGTCGAAGCCTGGACGTCCGTCCTCCGCCTCTCCACCGAGTGGTCATTCTCGTCCATCCGCACACTCGCAATAGAGCGTCTCCTGCCCATCGCGGCTCCCATTGACAAGGTGATCCTCGGGCGCACATACGGAATTGATGCGTGGCTGCAGCCCGGCTTCGTTGCTTTATGCGATAGGCTTCAGCCGCTGACAGTAGACGAGGCGATCCGACTGGGAATTCGTGATGCCATACTCATCACGACTGTCCGCGAAGGCATGTGCAGCTCAAAGGGCGGGCGGTCGACGTGCGAGACTGCACGCGCGGTCGAAGGCCACCTCAACAAGCCCGAAGAAAGCGAAGCGGGGGCGAGGAAGAAGATCGAGAATGACATTGTGGCAGGGAAGAAGGTGTATGAGGACGCAGTCAAGAGAATGAAGGTGTTCGAAGAAGCTGTGGCGAAGAAGGCAGACGAGGCTGCGGCCAAGAAGAGGGCTGATGAAGAGGCTGCAGCTCGAGAAAGGGCGGAGGCGGAGGTGGAGTATCACAAAAAGCTGGCAGCACAAAAGAGGGCTGATGAAGAAGCCGCAGCCAAGAAACAAGCGGACAGAGAAGCTGCATTCAAGAAACGGGAGGCTGCTCGTAGGAAAGCTGAAGAAGAAGCTGCAGCCAAGAAGAAGGCGGATGAAGATGCGCGGATAGCGTATGAACAAGCCATAGCAGAGAAGAGGGCAGCGGAAGCCGCCGCAAAGAAGAGGGAAGACGATGACTTTGCAGCTCGTATAGCAGCCGCCGAGGCGAAGAAGATTGCAGAGGAGGAAGCCGTGACTCGGAGGAAGGCGGAGGAAGAAGTTGCAGCTAAGAAGAAGGCGGACGACGCGGCTGCTATCAAAAAATGGCAAGAGGAGTATGATAGCGCCGAAGCGGAGGCCGAAGCAAAGAAGACCAACCTCTGGGAAACATCCCAGTCTACGACAGCCATCGGTGGTTGGGGTTCGTGGGATCTTGTTTCGACTGCCTCGCAGGCAGACGTTCCACCTCCAGTGCAAGATGATGAAGACAGTAATGTTGGTGAAGCGCTGAGCCTAGATAAAGAGGAGCGTAAAAAGGGAAAAAATAGTAGTAAGGGTAACACAAAGGGGAAAAAGGGAAAGAAGTAGGTTGCCGCATGCGCGGGAGTCCCGTACGAACATGTCTGATTACATGTGGCTCATTATGATAAAATGCAAGTTTTTTCAGTAAGAGAGCACACGTTGTGTGCACGGACTGGACGTTGCCACCTATTTGATTTGTGTGGGTACTTTCGCTTCGGGTTTGACACATAAGTTCGAGCCTACGCCACGCAGAAACGACTAGGGTTGACTGAGGCCAGAGCTAGTCGAAATTCCGTTTGCCCACGAGACCAATTGCAAAAGGAGCATTGACTACACGATGGCAGTGTCTCTCGCGACAAACTTCATGCACCTGCCTGCATGCGATCCCTGGATAATATAGAGAAATAGAGGAGAATCCAAAAAGATATATGATTGACATTAGGACGAACAGTATGAGCAGCACCTCCAATAGTCTATCCCGGATCCAGTCCCGCAGCACGTATAGCGTATAGTCCTCACACATCCACCACCCCCGCCGTGCATTTGCAGCACCGGCCTCTACTTGGAGTTCTGTCCATAGCGCGTCTTGCGGCCCCAATCAAAGGGCACGTAGCGGTACTTGATCATGTGCCTATTTCGGGACGCGAGTGAGCGGCATGATGCGAACGCGGATGACGCGAGGACGTACTGCAGCTGTCTGCGCATCGTGAGTACAAAGAGGACGCAGAAATACATGACGAGGATGGGCCAGTAGACAGGCACGTCGAAGACGGCGGAGAAGGTCATGAAAAGCGAGATGATCGTCGCGCGGGTCGTCGAGAGCCTGTGCATCACCAAATCAGCACCAACGACATCAACACGACGGTAGAAGGTACCAGAATTGCCATTCGGGAAGCCTGCGGACGAAGGGCCGGAACTCGTCGTCACGGGCGCTGGGGAGGGGCGAGCGCGAACCGTCCGCGCCCCCCTCCTCGATTTCATCCGCCATGAGGTCATCCTGCAGCGATGGGTCGAATTTGGGTTGGAGGAACGCGAGGAGGAGGTTGAGGATGTATATGGCATGGGCATCTGCTCTGTATTAGGCGGGCCACGCGCTATTTCATCTAAAACAGACGTACAGCATACTGCAAAACAGACATTAGAACAAGTACCCGGCTGGACAAGAAAAGAACGTACTGATATACCACTACTCGAGCACAAGCAAGTGTGCAGCATTTCGAGGTTAGTGACCTGTTCCCGAGCATGAAAATGATCAGCTTACGCCCTGGGCAAGCACGATGCGCAGCTCGAAGATGGCAACGACCGCAATGGCACCGAGCCAGCGATAGAGAATATGTGGGGTCGCGCGGTCGAGCAGTTGCTGGTATTGTCTCCTTGCACGGGTAATCTGCGCCGAGAGCGGCTGCAGCGGGGCGGGGAGGTCGGACTGCGGTTCAGAGTTCATCATGGTTGTGACGGGGCTGGCTGCCTGGATAAAGTGTTGGACGAGGTCGTGCTTTGGGTCAAAGCGTCATATAAGGGTGCCTCTGGGTACTTTTGGCTGAAGGTACGAGGAGGAGATGGGCCGGGGAGGAGACAAGGACGGACACGACGACGCGCGCTAGTTGTCCTCCACGTACCTGCCCCCCGTAATTACGTAACAAATCCGATAACTCTCCTCGGTGGACGCGTCGCGATCCCGCTGTTCTCGACGTCGTTCACCACGATGAGCGCGCCCGCTGCGCTCTCGCCAATAATCGTGCACGTTCGAAAGCATATCCAAGAACCACTTCCCTCTCGCGCTGCGCGTCCTCCGCTCTTCGTCGCGATTCAGGGACCGCAGGGTTCCGGCAAGACCTTCCTCACCGAGCACGCCGCTGCCGCACTCTCAGCCGGTACACCCGAGCATGCCCCGCTGCGCGTCGCAACTCTCTCCATCGATGACCTCTACCTATCTCATGATGGTCTTGTCGCGCTTGCCGAAGCCCATCCTACGAATGGGCTTCTGCACGGGCGCGGGCAGCCCGGGACGCACGACATCGTGCTCGGACTCGAGACCTTACGGCGCCTGAAGCATATAAATGATGCAGACAATAATACCAGAGGGCCAGTCAAGATCCCCTTCTTTGACAAGAGCAAATCCAACGGCGAGGGGGACCGCGTCCCTGAAGCCGAATGGACAGTCGTGGACGGCCCGCTCGATGTCGTTCTCTTCGAAGGATGGTGCGTCGGATTCTGTCCGCAATCCCGCACAGAAATCGAGCAGCACATCCGCGAGACTCCTGCTGGACTCGAGGGCGTGTTCGACATGAGCAAGTACCGCCTCGAGGACGTGCTCGAAGTGAACACATTGCTTGCGGATTATATTGAGTGGTGGGATATGTTTGATCTATTTGTGCAGGTAGGGGCTGGCATACTCCTTCCAACAATGATATTTCGATTCTTATTCAGCCGTAGATTGCACCGGAGCAGACAAGTCCGTACGTGCATATCTACCAATGGCGCCTTCAGCAGGAGCATGCTATGAAGGCGAAGAACGGTGGGAAAGGCATGTCCGACGAACAGGTTAAAGCGTGCGTGGTGTCGCATCTTGTAGCTTTGATTTTTGTGCCTATGTATTTGCCCATGTCAGGTTCGTGGATCGATATATACCCGGATACCACTTCTTTGGCCACGGCATTCGTGTGGGCGGAATCGACCCGCGGACAGAGACTCCCGTCGTCCCACCCTGGTTGCAGAAAGACGGCAAGGGGAATTCTAGCGGTAACGGTAAGCTGTTGAGGGTGACGATTGGCGAGGATCGAGAACTCGTGGCGGCAGAAACACAATAACTCAGGTGCGAAGACTGACGAAAGCCGGAGGAGTGAGTGCAATGGTGTATTCATATTCTAACGTGGAGGAATTGTATTCGGTGAGTAAATCTCTATCTCCTCCACAGGAAAATTCTTAGTCGTTGAACTCTTATGCCGCCGCCGTAGTACGGAACTGTATCTTGTATTCAACAACATACCATGAGGATTTTTGAAGAGGCATCATTCCTGAGCAATTCATCTATGCACAATATGCTTAGACTTATTATCTAAAATTAAATGGTAAACAGCCATATCGATTATTTTTTCTGTTTTCTTTTTCCTGATGAGGAAATGATAACTCGCGGGCGCTCACGACTCCGGTATTGATAACCCTCCTCGCTGACCACCACTACCACCACCATCGTCTGTGCGATACGCTCGCCCTCCTCACACGTCCCCTACGATGCCGAGCAAGCTCCATCTCAAACGCACGCCCGTCGAACAAGCCCAACACGACCTCCGCAAAGCCGCCCGAGCCGCCCGGCGCGCCGCCCGGAGCGGCGAGGACTACCCCTCCAGCGCGAAGCGGCGGCGGCGGCACTCGCGCGACTCCGCATCCGACGATCCCGGGCCCTCGCACAGCGGCATGCACGAAAGCGAGTACGAGGACATCCGGCGGCGCGTCGAGGAGGCGCGCTTCCGCGAGAAGATGTTCGGCGCGCTCGAGGACGACGAGCGGCTGGACAGCGTCGAGGCGCGCCTGAACGACTTTGCCCACGTCCCGCAGCGGTGGCGTACCGCTGGCTCCGGCGCGGGTGCAAATGCAAATGCGGGTGAGGGCGACGACGGAATCGACCCGCGGTACATGGAGGACGAGGAGTACGCGGAGTGGATCCGCGCTGGAATTCACAAGTGCGTTTCGTCTCTCCACCTGCCCGCCCCATCTTTCTCTATCTGACCGAATGTGCTGTTACGGTGCGGCTTTGCAGACGCAAATACGCAGCACAGCATGAAGAAGCCGCGCGCCAGAAGACCCTGTTCGACGCGGCGAAGCAGGAGGCCGCGCGGCTGCAGCGCGCGCAGGAAGAGGCGCGGCAGCGGCGGCGGCGCGAGCGCGCACTGCGGCGCACGGACGACGTGCGCGCCGCGTACGAGGCGCGCTGGCGTGTGCTGCTTGCGCCCCCGGGAGATACAGACACAGATGCGCAGGAGATGCGTTTCGCGGACGTGCCGTGGCCCGTGCTGCCGCAAGCGTCGACGATGACGGGGCTGGAGGGCGCGCTGCGCGTGGAGCACCTCACGGAGGCCGCGATTGCGGCGTTCTTGTTCCCGGCGGACGCGGGTGTGGATGTGAAAGCGAAGGGGCGCGAGACGCTGTTGCGGTTCCACCCAGACAAGTTCGAGGGGCGTGTGATGCGTCGTGTGCGCACGGAGGAGCAGGATCTGGTGCGTGAGGGCGTGGGCGCCGTTGTGAGGGCGGTGAACGCACTGATGGTGCGGGGCGGGTCGTCTTAGAGTTGTTCTAGATTGCTCTTCCTATCCGCAATTGAAGGATGTATGATATCTGTAGACGCGTGCATACCCATGTAGAATAATATCAGACTGCATTGTACTTCTAATTCATCGCCCAACCCCAGCACTCTGACACAAAGTTTGCGGGGCCTCGAGGATCTAACTTCACCAAAAAGCAGCATGCAGTCTTCGCAGTCCAACAAACCTCAAAGCGAGCCCGAAAAATCCAAATCCAAATCCAAACCCAACGCAACGTAAATGCTTCAAGCAAAACAATATATCACAAATAAACAACAATGCATACTCCCGCGCGCACTCGTACTCCCCCATCCGACGGAAGGCAAAACCGCACCCACACCGGACGGGCTCGTGCGCGCCGAAACGCAATTACGTAGGTCCATACGATCTATGTATAAGTACTTGACACTGACACCGACATCGCGCACACCCCGTCCGACCAGACCCGACCAAGTAAGCAACTATACTAGACAACCAAAGTCCATGTCCGAATCCGAAGCGTCCCCGTGTGAGGGCGCAAGCTCCGTGTGGAGGGCCGGAGGCAGATGAGATGGAGGAGAGATACGGTGCGAGATGAGCAAGCAAGCGAGCGAGCGAGGGAATGCGACGGTGAGCGGAAACGACTGGGTCGCGGGTGGTGCGCGAGCGTGTGTGCGTGCGGTCCGGGGGGTGTGGTGGTGAAGTGGTGGTGTGGGCGTGCGTAGTGGTGGTGGGTGGTGGGTGGTGGTGGTGTAATGGGGTGATGGTACGGGATTGAGATGAATGACATATGAGATTGCAAGATGCAAGGCATGTAAAGTGATGTGGGAGGATATCAGTAGCGGCGGCGGGGGCGGATAGATGAATGGTGAAGGAAAAAGGGGGGCGGAGGGAGGATGCGACAAGAGCAAGGGGGGGAGAAATAACGCAAGAAGAATCCAAAGACGATTGCAAACACAGTTACACAAACACACAGCAACCCATTAAACGAACCTATGCCTCCCCCGCCCCGCGCAGCGCTCACTGCCTCCACGCGCCGCGGCCCGCCATATTCTGCTCCTGCGGGGGCGCCTGGCCGGGTACAGGCCGGTGCAGCGGCGCCTCCCTGAAGTCGTCCGTGCTGCCGAGGTACGCAGGCGCGATGCCCGGCGGGGGCGTCTGCCGCCCGTACTGCTGCTGCACGTACTGCTGCTGCGGGGACTCGTACGGCGAGTACCCCGGCAGCGACGACGTGCTGCCGACCGCGGCGCCGGCGGCGCCCGGGAGCAGCGGCTGCTGGTCCGTGTACCCGTACGGCGCGTTGAGCTGCGCGAGCTCGATCTCGCTCTGGCTGCCCTGCGTGCCGTGCGCGAGGTAGTTGCTGTATCCGTTGACGAAGCCGGACGACGACGCGCCCGCCTTCTGGCCGTACACGGACGCGGTGTCCGAGAGCAGGTTCGTCGTCGACACCGAGCGCGCGTCCCAGTCGAGCTCGCCGCGGTCGCGCTGGTACTGCGCGGGGTCGTACTCGAGGTCGCGCTGGTCGACGGCGGCGATGCGCAGCCCGCCGGGCAGCACCTGCGCGTCCATGCGCTGGCCGCCGTACTCCTCCATCTTGGTCGTCTCGTGCCCGATCTTGCCGGAGTACACCTCGCTCAGCAGCGGCATCATGCTCGCGTGCAGCATCGGCGTGAAGAGCTCCGCGTGCAGTGCGGGGTGGCCGAAGCGCTTCGAGAGGCGGTTGCCCTTGGCGTCGCCACGCTGCGAGTGGACGGTCGCCTGGCGCAGCTCCTCCTCGGTCGGCACGAAGTACCGGAAGCGGCGGTCGAAGGTGCGGTTGATATATGACTTGAAGATGATCACGATCACGAACGGCGGGATCGTGGCGACCCACGCGAACGACTTCCAGCCGTATTGCAGGCCGATGGCTGCGAGTAAGTATCAATATGTGTACCGCATCTTAAATTATGATGGGACATACTCAGTACCATGAGTGCCTGCATCAGCATCGTCGCGACGAGGATACGGTTAACGGCGGGGTTCCACATGCGCTGCGAGACGAGTCATCAGCATCGGTCCTGGCTGTGCGAAAGCGCGAAGCACTCACACCACCAGTCTCGACCTTGGAAACGAAGACGAACATGAGCTGGTACTTGTAGACCCATGATGAGATCCAGAGCACGATCGTGGCGGCAACCGCGACCAACGGCGCGAGAGGCGCGAACACAAGTCCGACGGCGCACATGAAAAGCTGTGAGAAGGTCAATACGAGGCCACGGAGACGTAAATGAACAGACATACAATGTTGGAGCTGTGAGGTCGTATCGTTGTCAGTCATGCAAGATGAGGTGTAATGGGTTCTACGCACTAAAAGATGGAGTACTGGAACTCGGGTGGTTGCGTCCACTCCCGGATATCTCGAGGTGTACGGCCCATAACACTAGGGCACCAGTGTCAGTATGTCGTCAGCACCATACGCTTATGATATACGTACTGCTTCTTGAAAGATATCCAGAGGAGGTTCACAATCTGCGCAAGGTCGAAGATAACGAGGAACCCTCGAAGCCTACATTCACAAGGTAAGCAAACAAACAAGGAGCACAAAACAAAGAATACAAACGGGAAGAAAGTCAACCAATAGGACGCCTGATCGATGTACGTGTTGTGAATCTGGCCGGGCAGCTTGTCGAGATTGTCCACGATCTCCTGGAAGCTCTTGTGCTGTCCGATCTGCTTGACAATCTGGTACACCGAATCTACGCCTGCATTCAGCGACACCATTCTGACAAACGAAGATGACGAAACGCACTGAAGATAACACCGATGAGCGTGAAGATGATGAGCTGCGAGATGACCAGGAAGGCGAAGTAGCGTGCAAGCACGGCGCGGTCAAGGCGCGAGTGCGTGAGTGCGCCCTGGTACTGCGAGAGCCAGCGCATGGTGATGGGCAGGAAGAAGCCAAAGATCGCGGACACGGCGGCGGGGAGCACACCAGAGATGAAGTTGAAGCTCTTCGGCGACGCGCTCTGCCAATTCTGCAGGAACGGCACGAAGCTGGCGATCTGCAAAAAGCCGTCAGGCGCGCACGGACGCAGGCAGCCGACGGCGGGGGACGTACCGAGGACACGTTCGCGAGGACGGAGATGATGAACAGCGGCACGGTGTTGAAGAAGCAGACGATGAAGAGGAAGAACCAGCCCGTGGTCCGCTTGCGCATGATCTCGCCGTCCGACTTGCAGATGTTCTCCCAGATCTGGCGCTACGTTAGCGCGACATCAACATGGGCATCGTGAGAACGCACGATGTCCTTGGGGTTAGGCGCAAGCTGGATGTTCGTCCCCTTCGGGTGTTTCTTCTGCAAGAACTGTGCGACAACGTGAGCATACGGGACCGCGGCCATCGAGGCGAAGCCGTAGTTCTCCGGCTTGCGGGTATCAATCTGGTTGCGGTACTCCTCGACAGCCCGTTCTGTGCGCTGCAGCTTGGCCCTGGCGCAAGGTCAGAGGGAACACGGACGGAGGGAACAGGACATACGTGTAAAAGTCAATGGCGTCTTTCTTGACACCACCCATACCCAGGAAGCCGCCAATGCGGATAGTGGGACGCTCCTTGCCGATCTTGCCGCCCTTCAGATAGCGCACGAGCACTTGCTCGAACTGGCGGACGGTGTCGTTGTGATACTCGATAAGTTCGGGAAGCTTGCCGACGCGGCGGCCGATGTGCACCGAGGTGGTCGGGTACGGGACCTGGACGGTCTCGAAGATAGCGCGGATGCCCTCGTCCGACTGAAGCTTCTTGGGAACCTTGGTGACGGCGAGCGTGCGAGCGTAGAAGGACTGGACGTATTCCGGGGAGCGGAAGAACGCGTGCCGAAGACGGACCATGGCGCGCCAGTGGTAGTAAACACCAACGCACACGGCGAGCGTCATGAGGTAGGTGGCGCCGACGTGGACGAAGAGGATGTTGTGTTGAAGGTCACGGATGGTAAGCATGGAGAGGATGTCACGGTCCTCCTTGGGAACCTCTTTGAGGTTGTACGCGACATTGACAGGGAGGAGAATACCACAGGAGATAAGGGTGATTATGGTGAAGATGAAGCGGACCATCCGTAGGAAGCGGAGGAAGGTAGCGGCGTCGAGGCCAATTTTATCGACGAGCTCGGGCTCTTTGGTGTGGATAAGAGGCGGCAACCAGCCGAAGAGCGAGTCGGATATCCGCGGAGGCTGCTTGTTGCCGACATGGTACTTGACCTTTGGTTCGTAGACGATCTGTAGAGAGTGTGGTCAGAAGCGATGGTCCAACAGCCATTCCAATGGGCAGTCGAGGGCATTGCTAAAAATCCCGTAGGCACTTCGTGCCCATGACTCGCATGAACAAGAAGGAGCAATTATCCCACCCGGCGTCAGGAGACACGCTCGCCGAAGAAGTATGACGCCCTTTCGCTCCAAGGACAAGCCACATCGGCGAGGCGCGAAGTCATTCATTCTTGGAGTCGGAGCAGTTGTGAACACTGCCAGAAGTCATCACACACTGGAACCTCTCATAACGCATAACGTCACATCGCCCAGACGTTACGCAACATGAGAGGTCCCGGTGTGAAGACTCGCTGCCGAGACTCGCTTGAACAAGACGGAACACCATCTCCACGACCGCCCACAACGTACGACGGCCTGCTGTTGCCACAACAAGTCATCGCAGTGATGCCCATTTCTCCGGCCGCCTCCACCTAGTTGAACAGGACTGGGGAATGGCATACCTTGTTCTTGGGCCGTAAGACATTAAATACAAGGATGGTGATAAGCTGAGAGCAGTGTTAGCAACAGCTACCGCAAAAGCACACATGCGACTCACCGAGACAGCAGACATAAGGCCGACCTGAGAGGCGACGGCTGCGGGCGCCAGCGTCCGCGAGTCCGCGCTCTGCGAGAAGACCTGTTCGACGCTGGACATGGCGGTCTACTGGCGCGACGAGAGTACCGGGGGTGGTGATTGTGGAGATGCTGATGGTGGTGGTTGAGCCTGTCGAGGCGAGGCGGCCGATAAAGAGAGCGAGGCCGGCTTGTTGAAGGGAGAGGAGAAGGAGAAGTAAAGATGCCTTGAAGGCGGTGAGGAGCAAGAGCAACGCTGCCGACGGCGACAATAGAGCCCTCACCCGCTGAGGTAAGCAGCGCCCCTTGCATCGCCTTTGTTCTCTTTTCTCTCCCCGGCTTTTTGTCCCGGCCTCTTCTTACCGTTTCTGCTGTGGGGAAGGGAGGACGCGACGACAATGTTGAAGGGATAGTGCAAGTGCGGTAAGAGATCGACGAGCCAGGCGACGCGCACGCGACGACGCGACAACACGCAGCTCCATTATGTAGTACGCGTAGGTGAGCAGCAGGCTTTAGTTCAATCTACTCGATGCCAATATTTATCAAATGTAAGACTTTCTTTGTAGCTTATTCAAATAAGGACACACCATCCGCATTCGATATCGAAATACAAAGAGGTCCACACACATCCTGTTCCTCATTAAATAATTACTTCTTTACCACCAGCTTGCCAATTAGGGGTACATAGAGAAGACAGTGGACAAGGTTGGCACTCATGTATGGTATCGGTTTTCTTTCTAATGGATACGCGAGATTTATTGCGCTGATTTTGTGTCACTACAGACTTCGTTCAAAACGATCTCTCCGTGGGATCGCACCTAGCGTCGGGACTTGGCTCAACGGTTATGGAACAGATGAATCGCAATGGAAGAAATACTTCGGCACGCAGTACAGACCGTCCTCGACATATTCTGGTCGCCTAGCGCGAACTCAGTACACTGATAACAACGATAGCTACAGGACCACGTCTCGCCTTTGCGCGCTAAAGGCGAAAGGCCGTGAACATCCGGAGCAGAATCCCCCACGACGGTGTGTCAATCCGGGAGGCCTAATCAAACCTCCATGTTACTTGTTGCCTTCTCTCTGCCGCAACCTCGTCATCGACCATCTTCACCACAACTGCCATCTCTTGGGGATTCAAGTCAGTCCCAACCGCGCGTTCAATGTATTGTATAGACCACCCCGCATTCCGGCTTCGCATGCTCTCGCGCACGGTCGTGATTAAAAGAGTGTCGTGGATCCCGAGCCGAGTCGCCTCGTCCAGCGTCGGCGGGTGGTCCCTATCACACAGGGCCAGGAAGCCGGGACGCAGCCACGCGTCGATGCCGTATGTGCGCCCGAGGACGACCTTGTCGACGGGAGACGCGATGGGTAGGAGGAGGTCTATTGCGAGTGTGCGAATTGACGAGAATGACCACTCGGTGGAGAGCCGGAGGACGGACGACAAGGCTTCCACCGTCTTCAGCTCGCATTCGTGGAAAGTCCTGTTCGCCAGTCGCTAAGTAAGCCTCAAATGTGAACGTTCTTCGCATGCATTGTGACCTGACTTACGTGGGGTAGAGGATGGACAGCAGGGCGTCAAATTCACTGCATTTGACACCGTCAAGTCGGATCGGCACGGATAAGTCGGCACCTTTGTCGGGGTGGTCTTGGAAGAGCGCGCGGAAGTACGACGAATCGCGGCGGAAGAAATACTTGGGCACGCAGTACAGAGAGCCCTCGACCTGCGCGAGCCGCCGCCACTACTTCAGTACATGGCAACGAGGACAATTATGGGGACGCCGCTTACCAGGAACGTCACGTTCGCATCATCGAAGCAGAATCTCAGATGCTTGATTCCAGGCAGTGGCACGGGTGGCGTCGACGATGGCAGAGGGGAACTTGGACTGCCTTTCTTTACGCTTGGCGTATTGCTGGCAACGGCAGTAGGTGTCTGAGGTGGAGAGTCGGGCATTTCGGACATGGCGTCAAGATCTTCGAAGTCGGTGAAGGATTCACCACTGCTGACTGACATCCAAGTGGTAGGTTGACGCTTCCGGCAAGTGGTGAAGTATGAACTCGTCGGGTATCAGGAATGGATGGAGGAAAGGTGCGAATCTTCGTCAACGTCTGAGGCCGACGGCATGCTGACCTTTATGTGTAGCCTAGCTTGCTTCAGCGGCGTGTAGCAGCTTTTTTGCCGAAGCCCTGCCTCGCGAAGTCCTCATTGCGCACCAGACAACGGCACCCAACCTATTCTGGAACATAAGGTAGGTCTAAAGGGTACGCTGCGTCGCGTTCTCTTATCTGATCTGGCGCTTGACAGGTCGAGTTCTATCTGACCATAGCCATTCCTAAGACAGCGCGAAGCGTACGGACGCGTATGTGGGAGGACACTGGGGGGGAGGCCACGATTAATTCCCAGATTTACCTTCCTCGAGGCTACGACAGCCGAAGAGGTCTTCAGGCGGTAACCATGCGCGAGCGCATATACGGCTGTCGCTGGAACTAAAATATACTCGTTCGTAAACACTGTCATCAAGGATCATAGTCCACTATATCACACGGAACGACCGGTACCCCTTCTCTTTCAAGGGAGTCAAGCCACCAAAATTAAGGATTTATAGATCCACCATCGCCATCGTCCGAGTCACTGCTCCCATCGTTTCTCTGCTCCGGTCCCACTAGAGCTGCAGCCCAACCGATTAGACCCTTAGTAGAAGTTCGTTCTTGGCTTGGTATGTCCATCGTCTTGGAGGGTGCACTTCGAAGATCTTTCGAGGCCGCGGACGGGCAGGGGCCCGAAGAACGAGCGTCTGTCTTCCGATGATTCTCACCCGGGACTGGCTTCTGCTTCTGAACAGCCGCCTCGGTACTTTGCGCTGGAAGCGACGGGCCCTGGGGCATTGGGGGCCTGCCCTCAGCTGGCTGTTTATCTGCGCGAGCAGTGGCCACCTCGTCAGCGATCGTCTTCTGAACGGAATCCAGCGTCGAATAGAAAGGGGATCGTCGACCAGGATCCTGCGAAGAAGTCCTGAGGCCAGAGAGAGCTCGCCCCCACTGCGGCTGCTTTTTCCAAGGTTCGTCTTGTGCGGTCGAACAAGCGAAAGCAGGTGCAGAAGGACTCGGCTCTTTTGCTGGTGTACTGGTGGAATTGGTGAAGGCCTGGCTGGCAGCTTGAGATTGCTTTGGAGATACGGAAGTAACATCCTTGGGACTTTTTGCTTTCGGTTCAGGCGCTGAACCGGCATCCTTGGGTTTCAGATGCCGGTCGACCATCCTTACAACTTGATCTTTCGAAGTATCTGGACTTCGGATGCGCAGGCTCTCGCGGACGGATGTGATCAATATGACGTCGCGTACTCCAAGCCGAAGACCCTCGTCCATCGTGAGCGGCTGCTCCCTATCGCACAAAGCCACGAGATTGGGGCGCAACCATGCACCGATGTCATAGGTTCGTCCCAGGACCACTTTGTCGACAGAAGAAGCAATGCGCTGCAAAGCGCCTGTCGCGAGAGTGCGGATCGAAGAGAAAGACCATTTCGTGGACAAACGGAGAACCGATGTCCACCCTTCGACAGTCGTCACGCCGTGTTCATGGAATGTCCTGATTACAATATCCATTGAATAATATGCACCGATTGTCGCAGTCATATGCATGGCCTGCTCACGTGGGATAGAGAATTGACAGGAATGCGTCGAATTCTGAAGGCTTCACATCGTCCAAAGCAACCGGCACCGATTTGGTGCAGGTATAATTGGTGCTCGTAGAGCCAAAATGATTCGACAGGAGACCGACAAAATACGGCGAGTCGCGGCAGAAGAAATAGCGGTGGACACGGTAGAGCGTATCTCCTACCTATATTTCGCCGATCAGACGGGGGCGGGACACGGAAAGGCCAACCACGTACCAAAAAATCAATATTTCCGTCATCGAAGTAGAATTTTGGATGAATTTTGGGAGCTGACTGCGTAGCGGGGACGTTCGACTGTCCTACCGGCGGGACACTTGCAGGCAAGGCGTCCCCGAAGGTCTCGGGTTGAGGCATGGTATCAGAGTTGTCGATGTCCGAGGCGGGCTGCCGATGAGGTGAGGACATCGTATCGGGTGGATTGCTGAATTGGAAAGGCTTCGAGGCCGGTTAGTGAGATGCTGGCACTTGATACGCAAGGCTGCTAGAAATAATGTGAACTGGGTATGATATACGCGATCCGACGGAAGACAACACTGACGATGGGGAGAGGTTGCCGTCGACTACAGAGACGGAAACTTTCCTAGCGCGCACCTGTCGATTGTCTGCCGCATGGAGGCCTCGTTGCGCGAAAAGAAACGTGTCGACCACGCATTCTGCGAGAAGTTCATCTAATCCGCTCTAGACTTGCCGCTCACACCGAAATTAGATGATCCGTGTGGATCTGCACTCTTCATCTGGTCGGCACTTGACGTCGTGGAGTGGTGCAGGCCGAAAGTGGGACATATATTGATAACGGGGACGGACCTCTATTGATGGGCTCATACGCCTCAACGCGAAGCATTTGCGATCCGTTGTGCGCAAAAAAATGATTGACATGCCACCCAATGTACGGCGTACCATCATGAGAGCCTGTGGTCACCAATCCTTATCAAAAGCTTGAGATACTGGACGAGCAAAGAAAGATTCTAACGCGTTGTTGGAGTAGGCTATCAGGCCAATAATATCTAGATTCCTATCTGTAGGTTGTAATATGAGTTGTACAATATAGTCAGCTACCAGTGAACGCCTGGACCATGGGAAGGGGCCAATATTGACGTACCCTACATGTACATCATCGGGGGCAAAAATCTCGACGTCGTCCTCCCAGTCCCAACTAGCTTCCGAAGAGAGCGGTGACAAGACCCTCTGAGGTATTGACTGGTGCGTTCCCCCGATTGAAAGAGAGTCCGACATATTGGATCCAGATGAACGTCCAAGTATGGCCGCAGAGGGAAAACCTTCGTCACCCGTCAAAGTGCCCATGGCTATGGGTTGGGTTGCAACATTGGCGTCGGGAACAACTATGGCTGGTCCTCCCTTGGGAGATTCAACTTGCTGGGGCTGGGCATCGTGCTCCCAGCGAACATGTGCAGCGTTGGGGGAAGGGAAAGGCGTGGAATATTGAGCGGATACACCACCCTTCTCCTGGGCGTTCCTTCCCGCGAATTCGTCCTCTTCTACCATTTTCCAAGTGACTTCTTCGGCTGACTTGATTATTGCAGGCTCATGGTTTAGTTTCTTCTCCACGGCAACTCCGTCGGCTTTCGCCTTCACTGCAGAGCCCGACTTCCTCTCAGCATCGGCTTCACCTTTTACTCTCTGCTTCGCCTTTGCCTTCGCCGCTGCTTTGGATAACTTCTTCTCCCCAGCGACTTCATAAGCCCTTTTCTCGACAGTGTCCGCACCGGCCAATGCATTTTCGGCTTGCGTTCTCGGCGTGGAAGCTCCGGTATCTTCAATTTTGAGGTGAGATTGTATCATTTTTTCCACTTCTTCCGTCGAAGCTCCGTACTTCCGGACACAGAGGCACTCCCGGACTGCTGCGATCAAAATGACGCTGTCGACCCCCAGTCTGCGACCCTCTCCCTTCGTGAGCGATTGCGGCCGCTCGCACAGGGAGACGAATCCGGGCACCAGCCACGACTCGATATTGTATGCGCGTGCCAGTAATAATTTCTCGACCGGCGGGATGATCGGCGCTAAGCGTTCGATTGCAAGGGTGCGAATCGAAGAGAACGACCAGGCTGTTGACAAGCGGAGGACTGCCGTCCAGTCCTCGACAGTTTTGACATCGCTCTCGTGAAAGTTGCTTCAACGTGGGAGAGAAGACATCACTCGACGGTAGAAAAGTTCATTTCTCAGCACTTACGTCGGATAGAGAATCGACAAGAACGCCTCGAATTCATACCACTCCACGTCATCTAAATCGACTGGTGTCGGTGCTTGGGGTGATCCATCGGCAGGGAGGCTCTTCGACAATAGGTTGGCAAAATAAGGCGAGTCGCGGATGAAGAAGTAGCGGTGAACACGGTAAACTACACCTTTCACCTGACATGCTCGAATTGGCTAAGTGAGATGGAGTGATTGTTCACTAGGAGCGTACCAGGAAGCTGACATTTCCATCATTGAAATAGAACCTTGGTTGATCCGGAGGCAAAGCGCTCGGCTCACTCGTAGACTTTTGAGGATGAAGCATCTTTTCGTGCGTTTGGGGAATGAGATATCGTTTCGGAGACAACAGGGTCGTAGTGATGTTGAGGCAAGGAAGGCGTCAAATCCGAAATGGTGTTGAAAACTTCGAGGTTGTGGCGCACTAGAGCTAGGAGACTATTTCAATGAGTGATATAGAAGGTAGCGTGAGGTAAACCAGTCAGAGCACTTACGCAGGGGAAGGTGAGATGCCTTCGTCAACCCTGCGACCTCGTTGACGGTCACTTAAAGACCTATCGAGTCCGAAAGATTGTTTTCTCACGGATCCTCGCCGCCTCAGGTATTCATTGAGCGCACGGTCAGATAAGGAACTTCTATTCCGAAGGGGTACGGGGGCGTGTTGTCCATGCAGCCTGTTAGAAGCTCATCTATTCTATGATTAGGCACGTTGGATCAACTCAAACCGGAGACTAGACGGCAGTAATAGAGACAAACCTTGTCTCATGAAATTTTTGAGGAGTATGTACCAGGTACTGTCATTGCGCAACCTGCATTGTGCAAGTGATCGAACCAAGCATAATCGAAAATGACGGCGTGCGGGAAAGAAGCAAATATCGCAGGTTTTCGGCAGCATCTGTCGGTCAACCCATACCCATATACCGTGCATAGTTATAGATATCCGAGGAAATACTCTTTGGGTCGGCGTTGGCAACCTTACTCAGATTCGGCTGCCGGTGTTTGTCGTAGTCCCCTGGCTATCGCAAAACCAAAACGGGACGGGCCATTCACGCTGTAGAGATCTAAATGATGTGGATGATACATGCCCTCGTGCGATCGAACCAGAGGTCATGAAGAGAGATGCAACGGTCAGGCGCAGCCCACGATGTCGATGGTAGTCGTGGATCCAAGGATTATATTCAATGTTCAATTGCTTCAAGTTCACCGGTTCACCACGGTCGCGCCGGCCCGGCCCGGCCCGGACACTTGGCGCAGGCGCTAACTTACGGCGGTCTGACTTCTTGTCCTCTGGCTATAACGATAGCCTTCGAATGAACTCAACCCTGGACTGGCGGAGAAAAAAACATGGCTAGATTGTTATCAAACGATGCATATCTTGCAATGTGAAGATCCGTCATGCTGACAGACGACAAAGACGACCTTTAGCCAAGTACGAGTCGGAAAGTCATACCAGCTAGTAGCTAAATCAAGATCATAGTCTGGCATTCATCATGATCATCGTTCAGAAAGCCTTTTGTTTGAGTATGATCGTATTAAAACAGACCCGTCCGTTCGACGGCGTGGTATCTGGTGATCTAAGGATAATATATGAAATATGGAAATCCTCCCGCTAGACGAGGTCCCGCAAATGCATGGAACGAAGCCAGAACTCAGGGCCTGACTCGCAGCCGCTCCCGCACGGACCGCAGGCTGCGGCTGCTTGAAGATGGGGATGGCAAGTCACGAACAACTGTCCGCGGCAAAACCGGGATGTCCAATGAGTCGGCGTGAGCGAACTTCTTGCGCGCCTCGTCCAGGCTAATCAGAGGCGCAATCATGACTGGAGGGTGCGGAGAACGGGGAGTAGTGGGCTATGAGTAAAAAGACATATTAGACAAACGCTCAAGTCGGGTGATGGCCGAGTGCAGCTTACCTGTGATGCTGCGCGCTGGTGAGAGGAATATGACTCCTGGGACCGAGTAGACGGCGACCCTGCACCGCGCTTTGAGGCAAACGCAACCGACAGTGAGCGCCGCACTCGCTCCCTCTTCTCCATAATGGCCTCTTCTAATTCTTCAACGTTGCTCAGTTTCCGCGGAACGAAGTCTACAAGCGCCGGACGGCTGGCCCCGGGCGCTTCTCCCTCAGACGCGGCCCTCATCTCGTCTTCGAATGCGAGCCAAGGGTTGTCCAGTACATCATCATCCATCGCTTTCATCACGGCCTCTATGTCCTCAGCATTCAAGGCGAAGTCGTTACGAAGGTCAAAGACAAAGCGCGCCAGAGCTGAGTACGAGGACAGGTCAATGGATGATGCACATGCGGACGGCTGCGTTGGCAGAGATAAGGGAGTCACGGAAGAGGCTGGTGAGCCGTAGAAGCCAGAGCGGCGTGAGCGGTACGAAGAATTCCTAGAAGTAGTGCTGCTGGTTTCGTCTGAGCTGTATTCAGGTCCGGAGTCGGGACTGCGGCACTTCGGGGTGGCAGAGCTTCTAGAGACATTTGCTTCAAAGACCTTTCAGAAACGGTCGGTGAGACAAAGCGCGACAGGCTTGGAAAGCAAAAGAACACGTACCGTATCATGCAAACTCACACCGTTTACATGCGCATCGTCTTTCAGCGCGTAACATCCTTGCTCTTGTTCGTGGTCTTGTTTGTCCGCAAGGAAGGGGCCTTCGGGAAAGACATCCGAGATGGAGAAAAGAGAAGGCCTACGTTGAGGTACGTAGTCGGATGGATTGCCGTCTGATGCTATGTCGGCCCACGAACCAGACCGGCTGACTGTACGCGGGACAGAGCACTGCGAGATAGGACGACGCGAGGACGAGAAGGGCGAGTAATCAGAGAAATCAGAGAAGTGCTCAGTGATGGAAAGATCGAGTGGAGGAGGAGGAATAGAGGAAGGCATGTCAGTGATGTATAAGGAAGATGAAGGCAGGCAAAGTACGGCAGATGGGGGGATATAGTCACTGGGTCGCGTTGCACCCGCGCAAACGAAGGCTTTTTATTGATTTCCAGAAGCCACATCGCCTCAAGTGTCAAGGTTGCATCGCGACGCGTGGCGAAGTGGAATGAAGAAATGACCGGCCTATTGTCCACAAACAAGGTCCAAGCGCAAGGAGATTCGAGATCGTGCGCTTGCGCCGCAACAATGGACACGTGGCTCCGTGTACACTTACGCGTTGTCGAGCGAAGGCTCTAGCCTGGTCAAAGCGATGTTGGCTATCGATGAAAGGGGCGCATGGTCTCAGCACAGAAACGCGGTGGCCACGATGCTCCGCGCCGAGGTGTGGCGAAGGGTCTGCGCTGGGACATCACCATGAGACTCAGTGTCAGCCAAGCTTGTCTCTTAGAGGATCTCAGTCCGACTTCATAGAGAGTCCACCAGTAGCTTTGATCAACGTTTGATCAACCGGATGGGCTCCTCCAAGATATCGAAAATCAAAAGCCTGATTGCCAAAACCATAGTGTTTTCCGAGCCTTTTGCGGTGTTTCTCCTGTCCGTCGATTTCGGTAGATTCAACTGGTTCAACAATTTCTTGTGAGTTGTTCGAAAAGCGTGTTCGAAGCCTACTCGCGATGGTCTCCATGCATGGAACGCGGAGTTCAGAGTCACTTCGTGTGGTAGGCCCCACACAACGCTGAGCAGGCAGGACGAGCAACTTGACGGCGTTCTCCACGGCAGGAAGGCGGCTCACTTATGTATATAGGCGAGCAGTAATCGAAAATTTGTGTGAAGACACTCACAGACTCGGATGTGGTTATTTGTCCGTTGGAAAACCTACGAATCTTCATGACGCCATGCTTGAGCCAAACTTGTATTGCCATCGTCCGTCCGATGGGGAGTGGCATTTGGTACTTCATGCTTCAGAGGACAATAGACGCGACTGATGTGATTCCTAGCAGTCTTGGGGTGCACCTGTGAACGATGGAGATCAAGTTCGAATTGTTCGAAGGAGAGAGGTCGGGTAGTGTTATTATTAGACTATAACGGTTATCGAGAGGAAAATAAATATTTTGATACTACCACATAATGGCAACCTCCTTCTCGTCTTGCCAATGGCCAACCTAGACGCCTTTGTCAATCGTACCAAACCGCTGCCTGTGTCTCTCTCCACCTCGCAGGAAATTCGAGATCGCGCGTCGACCTTCGTCGGGAACATCTACCGTGCCCGCACCCTCGCCGAGGCACGCGCCGCAATCAATTACCTCTCACGCGTCGTGCACGGCTCGAAGCCCGCCTCGCACGAGATTGCGGCATGGCGATGCATGTCTTTGAAGGCCGGAAAGACAGGCTTGGACGGAGAGGACGACTTTGAGGTAATCGAAGGCAGCGAGGACGATGGAGAGGGCCGGGCGGGCGCGAGGGTGCTGAAGGCCATGCAGACGGAGGCCGTGATGGACGCGGTCGTAATTGTCAGTCGGTGGTACGCTCGCAATCTTTCAAATATAGAAGCTTATGATCCAATCCGTGAGTGAAGGTATGGCGGGACAATGCTGGGCCCCATCCGGTTCGAGCACATAGAGACTTGCGCACGCGACGTCTGCCGCGCAGTCCGTCTACAAGACGAGCTAGAAGACCTTTTGGCCACTCTCTCAAGCTTAGATGATATTCTGGAAAACTTGCGCTCCGAGCTTGAGAAGGTGAAATCTGCGTCCCCGATGACTGTCGATGACGCCGCGGCTCCGTCGGGCTCCCAGCGACGCGTCAGGAAACCGCAGGACTACTCTGTCATCAGGAAGGCAGTCGATATCGCGAAAGCAAAGAGGCTGGTGACGGCAAGAGAGAACGCGATCAAGAATATGAAGACGCTGATCACCAAAGCGAAGGAGAAGGCCTGATGGAGGCTCACTGAAGCCAGATGAACATAGTACATTCTGTTAGTATCGGTGCGTATTCCTGGTCATATGAGTGGGCATTCATGTTCATGTCTCTGAACGTAATACTGCAGCCAACAGGAGGAATTGTCTCTCGTCGGGGGCATAGTCCGGTTGTGCGGACTAACTGCCGACGCGATTGCAAGGATCAACGCCGTGCAGAATGCGCGAGCTCGCACCTGATGCCTGCAGCCGCAATCCAGTCATCTCGCTCGGGCCATGGACACTTCTTAATTTCATGGCTGAGGCAGCTGCAGTTGGGCTGACTATCGCGGTGTATCTGTCTGTGTCTTTCCGACTATCATTGTCTTATAAATGCACAGACGCTATATCTTTTCTCATCCACTGCAAGCTTGTCTACACGAGGTCTCTTGTATAATTGACCTGGACCGAATTTACTTGCTGCAGTGCTTCATGTCGAATCGATGTCTACGCACAATGACCCTAGTACAGTGTTAGGGTCTAACCATACGTCATTTACTTCCGGGGCATTCCCCGTTGACTAGTATACTACCTTTCCTCTTGCCATATCTTCAAGCTAGTAACTTGTAAGTCCCCTCCACTTGCAATGGACGAAATGTTGATACCATTCTTGAGTAATGCCTTTCAAACGTCCAAATCCACACGAGCACTCCTCCGAGTCTCCACTTTCTGAGTCTTCAAATTCCGCGACCCCTGCCGAACCCTCCACACGCGGACGGGCCAAACGTCCCAAGCTGAACGTTCTGAAGGGAGTAAAACTGTATGTTCTGCAGGCCAAAATGACTGCTGCTGAGATTGGGGAGCTCTACGGTCTTGCTGAGCGCGGCGGGGCAGAAATCTGCAAGGACGTTGAGGACGCAGAGCTGATTATCACGAACGTGAGCATGCGGAAACGTCTAGAGCGACACATAGATTGGAACGTTGCTGTACGTGTTGTACATATGACGCATTGAAACTCACAACTGATACGTCTGACTCGCCCCTAGAAATCGAAATCTCTCGTCACCCCAGCCTGGTTGCGCGAGTCCATACGCAAGAATACTGCTTTGCCTTGCGGCGATTTTGCTGCCCTCTCTGACCTCTCCCAAACGACCACTGCAAACTGCACAGCAGGAACGGATACGGATGGAGAAGCAGGTTCTAGCGTGCACCCTTCGCCAACACGAGCTACTAGCGCTGCCGCCTCCCATCATCCGCCCCGCACATCCCCGCAAATTGGCTCGATACCAAAGAACCTCTTGCCTCCCGATCCACCATACCAATGTGATACGTCGAAACTCGATTATCTTTCACGATTCTCGTGCTGCCGAGCATCGCCGCTCGTCTGTCCAAACCAGAAACTGTGTGAGATGCTCGACGTCATGCGGAAGACGCGGGAGTTGGAGGGTGAGGACAGGAGCTCGTTGAGCTATCAGAGGGCCGTATCTGTGCGTTATTCTTATCCGCCAATTAATTTTGCATGAGCTCTGTTGATGCGAAGGATGTAGGTTATCAAAGGTGGGTTGGGTTGGGTCCCCTTTACAGTAATCTACCGACGGTCAGCTAGCATTTCCCAGGAAGATCACGCACAGACGCGATGCAGAGAAGCTACCTTACATCGGTACCAAGCTGATCACCATGGTATATTTGTTCATATCGCTCAGTCCGGATGAGCCAATTGAATAATATTGAATGCAGATAGAAGAATACATTGATACTGGCCATATCACCGAAGTCGGTACGTCGCGCCCACAGGGCTTGCCTTGCATATTCGAAGCAACTTTTGACATCGGCCTGCAGAGACAACACTCGCATCAACCCGCTATCACACCCTCACCGCCTTTACCACCATCTACGGTATCGGGCCAAAGACAGCGCGACAGCTGTATGGACTCGGTCTGAGAACAATCGAGCATCTCGAGGCCTACTACAACGTCGAGCCAACTGCAGAACACGGAAATTCTTCAGGCGAAGCCCAGACCCCTGCTGGTACTTCCACCGAAGCCCAAACGAAAGCGGAACTTGAAAACGACGTTCAGGCAGATAAGGAAAAGGAGCCAGAGGGGACCGCGGCAAAGGAAATGCACGGCGTCATGCTGGACTCTGACGAAGACGCGCACGACGTGATGGAGGAGAACTGGATTAAGATCGCGCTGGGGCTGCGGCACGACTTGGCGAAGAAGTGCGTCGATTTCTCCTCTAATGTTCGACGACCATGAGGCTGATGAACGGGCCAGGATCCCGAGAGATGAGGTGGAGGAGATCCACAGGGTCGTTATGAAGGAGCTGGACGATGTCGAGCCGGGGTGCGTGAGTACGATCGTGGGCGGGTAAGTCGCTTTCTAGGTGAAGTGTTTTTAGAGGAAGGGTGCTAAGGTGGAGTAGGTACCGCCGCGGGAAGGAGGAATGTGGGGATGTCGATATCGTGTTCACTCACTCAGATCCGGAAAGAGCGCGAGGCCTGTGCAAGCGCTTTGTGCGGAGACTCTACGACAAAGGTGCGGTCACCGCCTCCTTCATACATTCACTGCAGGCACTCACTTCACAGGAACAGGCATCGTAACCCATGTCATGCGTCAGTGTCCCCCTTCATCACGCGTTGTGCCATCTCTTTGAGCTCGCCATGCACCGTTCACTATCCACTAACCGCATGCGCAGACCTCTCCGGCTTCCACGCACACAATGCCCTACGGACAACACACTGGGACTCGCTCGAGAAGGCACTCAGCGTGTTCGTGCTCCCGGGGCACAAGACCCGGCGGCGCGTCGACTTCATCTTCGCGCAGCCCGAGACGTACTGGACTGCCGTGGTCGGCTGGTGCGCTATGCGTTTCCCCCAGTCTGTTCTGAGTGGGCTTTGACGACTTTGGGCTAGGACGGGCTCGACGATGTTTGAGCGCGATTTGCGGCTGTGGGCGAAAGGAAAGTGAGTGGAGTATGCTTGACTATATTAGACCTGAGATGCTGAACACGATTTTGCTTTGCACTATGGAGGGGGCTCAAGTTCGATAGCTCTGGAATGTGAGTTCATTTCATGTGGCGAGACATGCGGCGTTCTGACATTGTCGGATGGCAGAACGCGGAGGCGCGACTCGAAGCTGATCTTTCCAAAGACGGAGAAGGATGTGTTCGATGTACTGGGACTGCCTTGGATCGATCCGACATTGCGAAATGCGGACTTATAGCTATTGGATCTGGGTTTCGAGGTAAAGCTATCTGGGTTGGGTTGGGCTGTATAACGCAGTCCGTTGTCTGGGATGTAGTAGAAACTCTTTCTGGTGTACGTATGTGATGTTGTATAGTTGATTGTGTATTGTGTAAAATTATACAAACCGTGCTTTACTTGTGCTAGGCTAGGATGTGGAGTGCGCGATGGTCCGTCAGTTGGCGAAGGCTTGGATGCCAGTCATCGCCTTGCCAAGGATCAGCGTGTGGATGTCCTGGAATGACGTGGTCAGTATGATATTCTCGAAACGACGTGAAATGATTTGAAACGTACGTAGGTTCCTGCAGAAAACGTGGAGCATAAGCATCATCATGTCCAGTGATAAAAAGGATGCACGAAAGCCCACATACCCTCATACGTGTTCGTGACCTGCAAGTTCGCAACATGGCGCCCAATATGATACCTGCCGCCCCATCAGCTTCTACGTCCCAAAACCAAGTCCAAAAACCAAAAACCACTCACTCATCCGCGCACGCATTCCCGCCCAGGATATCCAACAGCGTCCGCGCATGCAGCAGCGCCTTGCCGCAATTATTGCGCTTCACCATGCTGATCATCTCGGGCGCGGCCCTGTCCTCGTCCTTGAGGCGCCCGACGCGCAGGCTCGCGTGCAGGCCGAGCGCGACCTCCGTCTGCGCGTCGACGAGCTTCTTCTGCACGAGCTGGAACGCGGCCAGCGGGCGGTCGAACTGGATGCGCTCCTGTGCGTAGGTGTGCGCGTTGTGCAGGCAATCCTCGAGCGCGCCCATCACGCCGAACGAGATTCCAAACCTGCCGCAATGGACCTATCAGTCAGTATAAAGCGCAAGAGACAGGGAGTAATTGAAGGAAAGAGAGGGACGCACCGCGCGCTGTTGAGACAGGAGAAGGGCGCGCCGAGGCCCTTGCCGCCCGGGAGGAGGGCATCGTGGGACACCTTGACGGAGTCCATGAAGATAGAGCCCGTCGTAGACACGCGCAGCGCGAGCTTGTTCGCGATGCGGGGCGCGGAGAGGCCCTGCATGCCCTTCTCGAGGATGAACCCGCGGACCTTGCCGTCCCACTTGCAGCGGGCCCAGACGACGAATACGTCACTACGGAAGGGGAGTCAGCATCGAGGTCAGCACGATGAGATATTGTCTAAAGAATGCAAGAAGCTGGACGCACGCGACGGGGGCATTGGTGATCCAGGTCTTGCTGCCGTTCAGGACGAAGCCGCCGTCGACTTCTTCCGCGACGGTTTCCATCCCTGCAGGGTCAGAGCCGTGGTTGGGCTCAGTGAGACCCTAGAAGAAGAGCTATGAAGTGAGCTACTTTCGCGGAGCGAATACACTAAAGAACATACGAAGCAGCCGATCAATTCTCCCTTGGCTATAATCAACCATCGCACGGCGTTAGTTTCTTTTTGCCTGAAAACTGGATGTAGAACATACCAAGTGCAG
Source organism: Dentipellis sp. KUC8613 (assembly GCA_002286715.1). NCBI lineage: Eukaryota > Fungi > Basidiomycota > Agaricomycetes > Russulales > Hericiaceae > Dentipellis > Dentipellis sp. KUC8613. The sequence goes on along the minus strand of NSJX01000009.1, from coordinate 368,114 downwards.
GCAGATACTTCTGCTTCTGCGCCTCCGTCCCGAAGGTATAGATAGGGTGCATGACCAGGGACGACTGCACCGACGCAGTCGAACGGTATCCCGAGTCGACTCTAACCTCAGCACAAGTCGAGTCAAAGTCAGGGTTGTGCAAACGAAGGCAGAAGGTACAGGGAAACAAACGAACCGCTCAATCTCGCGAGCAATAAGCCCGTATGCGACGTTGCTCACGCCGGCACAGCCGTAGCCTTGAATCGTAGGCCCAAGCAGCCCGACCGCGCCCATCTCGGGCAGGATCGAAGCGTCGAATTCTGCAGCGAGGTGAGAAAAGGTCGCACAGGCGAGAATGGACGCGTACTCTCTGTCCTTTGCGCTTCGAGAACTCGCGGTGCGAGGTGTTCCTGTAAGGAGAAGAGCCCGCAAGTGAGTCCGAGTCACGAGGTATGAGGACGGTGGGCTTGCCTGGCAGAAGGCGCGAGCCGTGTCACTAAGCGCACCCTCGCATGAGCGTGAATTTCGGAATTGAGCAATATATTTCACGTACCGGATGGCAATCTCATCCTCCGTCAAGCATCCTTCGAAGTCCAGCGGATCCTGGAGCAAGCACAGTCACAAGCAAGCTTCACGACTAACCAGCCAGTCGGCATACCTCCCATTTGTACACAACACGCTCTATAGCAGAAACACACGATATCGTTAAGTACGTGCACGACATACACAAAAGTGTAAGTGACTCACGAGAACCAGACGCATGTCTGACCTGCCCAAGCGCAGCCCTCGACCTGCATCCCGAAGCTGCAAAGCGTACACTGCGCGCGACGAAAGACATGTTCTTCTTCTCGAATCCTGCCCGAAATCGAGTTAAAGCAATATAGCAGGGGTTGAATATGGTGGATGGGCTTTATGTTCGCGAGCAAGGACCGTACCGGCTATAGCGGAAGCGAGACCGAGGATGCGGGGCAAGTCGAGATCCGCTTCGCTGGCGGCCCGCGCGGACCGAAGGGCTTCCGTCTGTCGTTGGCACGTGATCGCGTCAAATACTCTGACTCCTGGAACGCGTCCTTCTAGTCGTCTGGACGAGAAGTTGGAGGTAGAATCAACGGGGCAAGGTACTGAGCTTATGGCGCATCAAGTATGTTTTTTTATCGCTATTTCAAGGTGCAATGCAGATGCTCATACAAGTCATGTCCGTTATTCACTCGTTCTTGTACTCGTAGAACCCCTTTCCGTTCTTCTTGCCATACCACTGCGCGTCGACCATGCGCTCGAGTAGGACACTCGGGCGGTACTTGGAGTCGCCAGTCCCTTGGTAAAGTGTCTGCTGGATGGCAAGGCAAGTGTCGAGGCCGATGCTAATTGTGGGGAGAGATGTTGTGAGGTCAAATGCCACAAGGTTAGAAGATCCGATACTCACAAGTCGGCTATGGGGAGAAAGATGATGTTAGTGGAGGCGAGTTTAGAGATAAAGACAGAAGCTCACCTAATTGAAGAGGGCCCATGGGGTGGTTCATGCCCAGCCTGAGAGTCTTGTCGATGTCATCGCGCGTCGCGACACCCTAAATATACAGGAGGATGCGATTCATACAACATTCGTCAGTTAGGACTCAATATTCAACGTACCTTCTCGAGCCACATGATTGCCTGGTCAAAACTTGTCAGCAGCATCCAGCGTAATTGGAAAGCGACACGCACCTCGTTGATGAAAGGCATGAGCAGAGCATTGGAGACGAAGCCGGGCACGTCCTGCGATGTCGTGACTTCCTTACCGCATGCGACCGCGAAGGAGCGCGCACGGTCGAGCGTCTCTGGTGAGGTCTGAAGAGCGGAGATGATTTCGACCAATTTCTAGGGACGTGTGGGCAGCGGTCAGTAACGTCTAACGTCGCGGTGCGCATCGCTTACCATGACAGGAACAGGGTTGAAGAAGTGCAGCCCTAACCAAGAGGCATCAGGATTGAAGGTGTCACCGAAAAGAGAGCAACGCACCGACTACCCTCGACGCGCTGGCCTTTCCGAGCTCAGATGCAGACGTCTCGCCCTCAGGAATGGTGGCAGCCGCAATTTTGGTGATAGAGATAGAAGACGTGTTCGTGGCAAGGATAGACGACGGCTTCAATTCTCTCGAGAGCGACTTGAATATCGACTGCTTGAGCGACAGGTTCTCCGAGACGGCCTGGTTCCGCCAGTCAGCACTCGACACAAACTCTGGGCTTGACATAACGCGACGCACCTCGACGACCATATCCACGTCCCGCAGACCCGTAAGGCCCTTAGCACCCTCAATCACAGTGACCCTATCCCTCGCCTCCTTCGCCTCGGTCTCCTGAATCTTGCCCTTCGCGACGTCCTTCGCGAGGAGCTTGTCCATGAGCTTCAGGCCCTTCGCAATCTGCTCATCAGAGCGGTCGTGCAGAAGGACGGGGACCTTCGCTCGGAGGGCAGCGACATAGGCAATGCCAAGGCCTTAACGGCAAACCAATCTCAGAAAAGTGCCAGACGAGAACAACGCGTACTCACCCATCTGGCCTGCACCGAGGACTCCGAGCGTCTTGACGCCGTGCGCGATTGCCTGTGCCATTGCTTTACTGCTTCGGTTTGGACTTCAAGGAGGTAGGGTCACTGCTGGCAGGGTTTTCTGAGAAAATAAAGATAATGCGGGGTACTCTTATAGAGGTAGCGTGTAAGTAAGTATGAGCCGAAACGCGCGACGGATGTACCTCGATTCTCAGCTATCACATGGATGTAGAAGGAATGGGCTACAATTTGAATGCAACTCTTGTTCTTACTTCATTGATACACTCACCTTTACTACCAATATAGAAGAAATTTATTGACGGTCCAAACCAGGTTGAATTGGGCTGAAGCTAGCAAGGTACAAGTGAAACTTCAGAGAGGTCAGCTGTAGCCTGTAGCCAAGCACGGCTACCGGAGCATGTCCTGGTCCGGGACGGATCACGGCTCCGCTCCGGAGAACGCCGGACCGAAGCCTATGACGCGTTGAAGGAGCTCACTTGCATTCAACAACTACTTGCATTTCGTTACTATGGAGCCATACAACTTGCCTTTGCTCCACGCCCTTAGAAACACTACAAGCTTTCTTTTACATTGTAGAAACACCTTCACTGAAAATTCCAAGCCCAGAATACCGGATTAACCACCTTGGAGGTCACTATGACTAGCACACTCCCGCCAATCATACAGGCATTCTCAGGCGCCGTCGGAAGCGCGAGTGCGAACGCGGTTTCATATCCTCTGGACCTAGTGACAACCCGCCTGCAAACGACGCGCTCTAAGAGACTTCAAGGTACGTGGCGGGGTCGCGAGACGCGTTCAAATCTGATTTGGGGCCCGAGCAGGTCTTCGCGGTGCTCTGGCTATTCTCAGATATACCATCAAGAAATATGGCATCCGAGCGCTGTACGATGGTCTTCACTCTGACATCGCGTCCACCATTGTGTCGAAGTAAGAAAGGAACAACGAACGGCCACCGAAACGAAGCGCTAACGATACCTTTCAAGCTTTCTGTATTTTTATGCCTATTCCTTTCTACGCTCAGTAGTCTCGAAGCGCACTGCTATCAAGATCGCTTCGTCATCCGGAAAGACAGTCGCTGCTCCTATTCTGACAATGTCACAAGAGCTGAGCTTGGGTTTCATCGCCGGCGTGGCGAGCAGACTCGTGTCAACCCCTTTAAGCATTATTACTGTGCGTCTGCAAATGGAGCGAGAGGGGAGCGACGAAGAGCTGGAAGAGGTCGAAGAGAAATTCGAAGAAGGTAAAGGCGGGGAAGTCCCGAGAAATGAAAAGCAAGAGAAAGGAGTCCTTTATGTTGTCAAGTCAATATATGAGGAGCAAGGATTGAAGGGATTTTGGCGGGGTAAAATGCTTGTCAATTTTATTCGAGGATCGTCCGCTGACAAAACGTGTTCAGGATTCGAGACCACAATCCTCCTGTCCCTGAACCCCTCGTTTACATTTGCCTTCTTCCAAATTTATCGCCACCTTTTCCTCCGAGGAGCTAACCGTAGCCGGCCCTCACCGAAGCAGGCCTTCTTCGGAGCTGCTTTCTCTACCTCACTAGGTAAATAAACAAAAAACTGTTCAATTCACACCAATACTGAATGTACTCCGCACGGCCCATCCAGCTACGATGATTCTCTACCCTCTCATCCTTGCGAAGACGCGACTCCAGCTCGCCAAAGCCGACTCCTCGTCCTCGCCCGCCACAATGCTTGGTATCCTCCGCACAGCTTACAGGCACGAGGGGGGTTTCCCCTCCGGCCTCTATCAAGGTATCGAGGCACAGATTCTGAAAGGTTTCCTGTCGCAGGGGATTACGTTCATGGTCAAGCAACGGTGGGTCGCATTCATCAATCACCCCCACGTCTGGCGTTGATGTTCCTGTTCTCACGTCCCACGTCGCTCGCGTGGTTCATATGTATAGCGTCGAAGAGCACGTCGTGGCGCTTGCGATGGCCCTGCGGAGGTAAATCTGTCGACGCTTTGGGCCATAGCGTATGTCATGCATGCAATCTGCTCGGTGGTTCGTGCTCCCGGCGGCGTGTCAAGCTTGTGGTATCTGCGGGAAGATTGCACTTGGCAAGCGCGTTTGAAGAGGGGATAGAGCATCTTTTCTGCTTCCGTCCGCGCCTAGGCCGCTCAACACGACATATTTTCACATCTGCCGTTAGCATTCGCCATTGAGCATTATGACCCTTGATTGAGGTGAGGGACAACCATATATCTTTCATTTTCCTCTCACCCTTGCTGTCGGACATACTCCTTCTGTTCCTGTTGATTCCTGGGACCCTCTGGACCGAGCCAGGTAGCCTTTCATGCAATTCGACATTCAATTTCACCCCCACTTACGAGACTCGATGAAGATGTCCCTCTATATGACAAAGTGACCTTGGCCAATTCTCTACAAACGAAAGAAGCCAGGCTAGAACCTTTCTAGCGGACGTTCACGGCATTATTGCACGCCCCAAGACAGCTTCGACATATGCACGTTCCCTTTCCCTATGGCGTGACACCTGCACATACTACTAAGCTCTAAGCAGTAAGCAATGTCAAGCCCAAGTATTAGTGGAGCTCGTCTAGCTATATCGTACAGCGCTCGTTCCACACACTCAATCCGGAGGCCATTAACCCACAATATTGGTACACCACCGGCGCCAGCGTCGCGGTCGACTCCGCAACGCCCTGCACCCCCAGCTACCCCGGGAGCGCACCGCCGGTGCTATCAAGGTATTACAAGCGGCCACGCGCGTGAACCGTGAACCACAAACCCAAGACCCAGCACCCAAATCCACATCCACGACCACAATCGCAAGCGCAACCACAATCACAGACGCACAGTAACCATCTAGACCTCCGACAGCTCGACGTCCGACGCGAGGCTCTTCTCGGACTTGTTCGAGTTCTTCGACCAGGGGTAGAGCGTGGACGTGCCTGCGGTGTAGTTGGACGAGGACGGCGCGCCGGAGTTCTGGGTCTGCGCGACCTCGCTGGCGCCCTTGCGCGTGGAGTGCGCGAAGATAAGCGTCCCGCGGCTCGCGGGGTTCGTCACCTGCGCGACGGTCTCTTTTGACCAGCCTGCGCCCATGGCCACACGCAGGATGATCAGCTGCGGCGACACGGCCTGCACGATATGAGCCGCGTGACAGCGCAAGCGTCAGTTAATTATTGCCTGATCCGGAAAGACGATTCAAAGAGAAGGGGACGGAGCGGAAGCCCCGGAAGGCGCGGATAGGGCGAAGGGGGAGGAAAGTGTATTGAATATGGACTTACGCAGAATGTGCCCCACACGCAGGCGAACGCGAATTCGGTCGGGCTGCTCTTGGCGTAGGTAACGACGAAGCCGATGCCGAGCACACTGAACGGCAACGCGGATTCGACGAGGATGGCCATGATGCTCGTGTACATCTTCGCCATGTCGGGCGACAGCACCGAGCGCGCGACGTTGCGCATCATGAGCAGACGCGTACTGATCAGGACCGTGACGATGACGTTCAGCCCGACGGTCAGCGAGACCCACGCGATGCCGAAGTCGATGGACCGCCCGACGAAGATGCTGGCACCCGGGAGGGCACCCTCGACGACGGTGATGATGGCCATGGCTGGATGGGCAAAGTGAGTGCGAGATACGGCATTCCGGAAAGGGATTTTGGCGTACCAGTAGATGCAAGGTAAATAATGAAGGGAAATGCTACGACCCACAGGCGAGAACCCCAAATCATGTAGCAACGATATACCTGGCATCGCAGTTCAGAACGCGTATCGGAGCATAAGGAATGGAATAACTCACAAGGAGCCCATCTCCCATGAAGTTGACAGTGATATCGGCTGCCGATCCAAGTGTGTTGTACCAGAGCGAGGTGTTCTCAGCCAAGAAAATGGCCGGGTCCATCTCAGCTCTGTGCTCGATCCACGCCTCTTGTCCAAACAGCGCATTCGAGATGACCGAGAAGGTAAGAAGGATCAGCAGGATGCCTCCGTAGATGACATAGAACCGCCGCGTCTTGTAGTGGCTCGATCTGCTCTTGAACAGCGACCACACCGACTGGAAGTACATCCATAATTGAAGACCTGCCGGCGCACGGGACACTGTGAGCCCGGATACCGCTGTCAGAGCTAGAAAAGAACAGTGGTGCGCACCATAGAGGATACCCGCGAACGAGTTGCCGATGTATAAGGAGCGTTCGAAGGTGACCTCTGCGTTAGCCATGACGCGGGCTGAGGCACGACAATAATTACAGCTAACGAAAGGCCTCCAACGGCGAGCGCATGCCTCGTATTAATAGGGCCCGCGTACGGATGAGCGAGAAAGGGCCCGTCTCACGAAGAAGGACATGCGCATGTGCCTCGGTCTGTATCCCCACTCGGAAAATGTCAGGCCCATGCTTACGGAAAGTGGATATACGGTATACGGTCGCCCATACAGCCACCGGGCCTGGAATAGGACGTATTGCCTTTTTCTTGCGAGTGGGAAAGGGAAGGCGGGCGGGCAGCGTGGAAGTTCCCAGGCGCGCGCTCCATCAAAGCGCATGTTGCACTTTCGCCGAGGACAACCCATGCGTTTTATAACGACGGATATCAGTCTCCGTGGCGCATCTGCTCGCACTGCGGGCGCAGGTATCCGCAACGCAATATCTACGAAGTTGCGAGAATGATCCTACGTGAGGTCACTATCTTGGCCACAGAGAGCCTGGGAGGCTCGAGCTCAGCGATAACAGATGCTGTCACGGAACCATCAAAGAACGTCAGGCTCGGAAGAGTCGGAGAAAAAGGAAGCCCCATGTCGTGTGAGGATATTGACCGGAAAGTTTTCGGGCGTGGGACTGGCTTGGGCTGCGTGCATAGCGCATAAGCATGAGTCGTCGCCGCTGACAACAGACAGAACTAGAAACATCGTTCGCAATGCCCAGAGTAAAGCTCGAGACCCATGCGAAATGATACAACAAAACATCATCATCATCATTGACTGAAGCGGCATCATGATCCATCGTCTAACGTGCTGGTATTCGGCAAGTCGTATCCCTGACGGCGGCGAGCAGGTGGATGAGCACGCTGCACTCTGAATGGCATGATATAGAAGAGATAGGTACCTGGATTGATCAGCTGCCGCCCGCCGTGACCTCCTCAAGAATCGCAGCTGGCGCACTTCCGGCCCTCAGCGCAGCAGCTGGGCAAAAAGGCCATCAGTACGAAGCAGCAGCGCAGGGAGATATACACTTGCCTTCCCAAAAGTCTGATTCGGCGTCTGTGGCGCGCTTGGCAGGGATAGGCGCAGCCCATGCCAGTTGGGCAAGGCAGGCAGTGAGCACGAGCACGAGCGCGGTCGCCTTCATGTTTCAGCGGACGTGTGCGGGGTATTTGGTGTTAACCTTCGCATGGTCTGGAGGTGGGTGGATTTATACGTCGTGCGTGGCTGCAGGGGTGCGGCTTTAGGGGTGACCGGGAGTGTTAGCTCGCAGATTAGAAAACCAGATCCAGCGAAGTCTCACAATCCTCCTTGACACCGGAGCGCCCGACATCATTCCTCGACGGCTTGGGGCGACCTGGCGGTGGGATGTCAGTCGGGGCAGATCACATACATACAATGCGGCGAATCGAGCAGTCGAGTCGGTCTGATCTAATTCTGACTCTGCCCCACAGAGCGAAGGTAAACCTCGGCTCGGCTAGACAATAAGATAAGCGGTACTGCCCGCGACGACGCCTCGCAGTAATGAGAAGCATGTCGTGTGCATAGAATATTCGACGGTTTCTCAGTGTCGGATGAAATTGGTGCACGTTCTCATGCTACCGAATGGCGTGGTTCAGCGTCGTGTTCTGGGACAATAGAAAGTCGCCAGTGGAATGCCTGAGGCCGCACTTCTAGTCGACGGCGGAGCAGATATGGAAGTTTGTGAGTATTCCAGGAAGCGCGACACGTGGGACGACCTCGTACCATGTTCGTATTCTGTACCGACGCCATTGGCCTTCTATGAACAGCATGGCCTAGATTCTTTATCCACGGACAATGACACACAATAGTGCAATCCCGCCATCTCGAGATTGTCGGGCCACTGGCCACGGATCGTACCGAACATTACCTCGGTTGCGAAGAGCTGTACGCACCAAGTGGCGGGTACTCGCATGTCCGACTATAGGTGTGCATCATCTAAGCTCACGGCACCTGTTCAATTTTGATCGAACGAGGTAGAAAAGTTACAAGAAGGAAATCCTCGAGCATGAGCACCTGTACACTGGTAAGACACCATGGCTCATGTAGTGTTCATAGGCATACCATAGCTCACAGACATCATTTACGTTCCCTGAGAACTTCCGCCGGTTGGGGACCAGCAGCTAATGCAACGGCTACGGTATCGACATGTTATTGCAAGAAGCAAGGCGCAATATTATTGGGCATACCTTCCAGCGAATCAGGCGAGGCGTCGGCGGCAGTCTCAACAGGTACCGGGGCGGCGAAAGCCAGCGGAGAAAGGAAGACGAGGAGGAGCGCGAACACGGAGGTCTTCATCCTTCGCAGAACGACGAGGTATCCTGCGGAAGCCTTGATACAGACGTTCAGCGGAGGCGGTATTTATACACACAACATGGTGCATTGCATCGCTTCGACACGTGCTATAAAAACATGTGAGCCACGCAGATACGCGAGCCTTCTCGAACGCTTCGGCAGATGCAGACTCACAACGAGGCGATATGCGTGGGGCGGCGTGATCAAGTTATGTTACCCTGAGCGAAGAACCATGGAGCTTTTGGGTAACAATGATAGAAGCATGGTCGGCGCTGCGCGCTTCCGAAGGTAGACATAGTGCATGTGTTGCCTACGCGAAGACGGACTGCTCTCAATATCAGTCGGTCAAAAGATGTGAAGCCGTATTCTCATGGCGTAAAAGGAAGTGGCTGATGGCCACGTCAGAAACCGAACTACATGCCTTGTTAGTAGTGGACGCTACTTTTCAAGGAAACGCTTTGAAATAAACCCGTTAGTGATGCGCGCGGAGTTCCGAACGACGACTTCATACCGTCTGCATATTCGACATTGGGCTTTCTAGACTCAGGGAATCTTAGTCATAGAACATTTTACACCATTGCATAAAGCTGAGAATACACCGTCGGCGACGTCATTGGATATTAAGTCGAACGAAAAACATATATAGCATAAGAAGAGCCGACTCTAGGACCTGCGAATATTTATTCCTGAACACCGAAACATGTTAGTCACGCTGAAGAGCAAACGCAAACTACAAGACGAACCTACACCCCCATTTTGTTAGTTGTCAGTTTCGTTGAGAATGGCCGCTGGCTGGGGGCCGACCGCTAACGCACCAGCTGGACGCAAAGGCGGTCAGTAAACGAGCAAGCTAAGCAGCAATAGCATACGAACCTTCGGTAGCGTCGGCTTCGGCATTAGGGATGCGCTTGCCAGGAATAGAGGCAGCGAACGCCAGCTGAGAAAGGCAGGCGAGGATGAGGAAGACGAAAGTGGTGGTCTTCATGGTTCGAAAGTGTCCGGCGGAGAACTTGCGAAGACGGCGAGGCAGAAGGGGTATTTATACACGTGGTAGCATGCAGCTTGGGAGCACGAGTTCTACATGCAGACACCATGGCGAGATTCAACTGAAACGCTTTGAGATTTAGTGTGGCGATTCGAGCTAGCAGCTCGATCCGATCTAAGACTGCGCCTGGTGGACGAACCTTGCCAGACAATAAGATAAGGGTGGCACGCGGTATGTGCTTCCGCGCTATGGAGAACGCAAGCTATGTCTCTACGATCAGAACGTCAGAAAGAATGGGAATCTGCATGCTCATCGCATAAACAAAGTGGTCGTGGATCATGATCGGTAAAACCAGGCGCAAGGTTTGCTCCAGGCTTATTCAGCCCACGAGTTCCAATTACCACGTTTGGGCGCACGGTCTAGGATTTTGCTCGTGAAGCTCCTTTATCAAGAAGAAACGATGGGTTCCAGTGCCATCGATCCGGCGTGAGCCGGTCTTTCCACAAACCACCGATCCTATGCAAATACACCAATACGCTGTACACCGGGAGGCAATACGACAGCTGTGCGACTGAAACGAAGACAGGGATGTTAGCCGCATACCGTAGGGTTCAACGAAACTCATACCTCCTCGCCGAATGAAGTTATAGTAGATGTTCTGCCTGGTTCCGTCGCATCTCACGGTAGACGTGGTCCCAATCTCTACACTGATATGTATCAGGGTATGCGTTGGCGGGCTTCCCCAGCACACTATCGAGTGTGATATCGGACCGGCAGAGCAGTGCTTGTCGTAGATAGTTGAGGCAATGTCTCGAGAGATCCGAGGAACGCGTGGCCTCGTCCAATCCCTGAGCGCTGGCTGTCGCTGCGCGCAGGATGTCAAGACAGCGAAGTTGATGGACCATTGAGATGCTGAACGGTCTTGAGCGTTCCCCGAGGTACACTATTCCACGGTTCGGAAACATGGCAGCCCACTCTTCGTCTGCTTCAGTACCGTTCATCTGGTAGTGGGTCGTCGGCTCAACAGCGACGAGAACTGGAGCAGGTTCGGAGATGGGCCATGCTAGAGGGTAGTCATCGCCGATGAAACCTGGGATATCAAACCTGTGAGGAATTGCGGGTCCAAAAGATTGCGAGCCAAACTTACTGTATTGGCGCTGGTGAAAGCCTGACATATATCGTTGAATATAGAAGATGCATGCCACCTTCAAGACGACGAAGAAGGCTACGAGGACGGTGCTCGACGTTACTGACTTTGTGGCGAGCATCTTGGCGTGCCGATCCCTCGTGTTGCAGCAGGGCAACAGATTAGAGATTAAGCTCAAGGCCTGTTATACTGTACGACACATACTGCCCATGGATCCGGACGGTCGAGCAGATCAGTTCGATTCATTTGACCCTGTGACGCACCAGAACACGATCTTTGGATCGGATTGAAGTCGCATATTTAGCACTCCACCATAACGGGTTCAGAAGCTTCTGTCAAAGTCTTCATCATTCGTTCGCATGTTCGCACCACTACGCTGACAGAAGGAGAAGATCCGAGAGTGATGCAGAGGACGGTGAGGCGACATGAAAGGAGATGCCAGCGAGCCGCGGGCGCTCTGGGATCAAACGGCAATTCCCGGCGGAGCTTGAACGGATTCTTTCCTACGGCTCGGTCGGACAGCTTGGTCGTCCGACCGCTCGGGGAAGTGAACACGACAACACCCGCTCGTCCATCTAACAAAAGAGCCCAACCGCGGTGGGAACGGACCCACACGCATCTGAATCAGATATCAGAATGCAGCAAGGTTTTGACGTAGGAGGCGGTGACTTTGTTTCTATATCCGCAACTAGTGTGTGCATTCTAGCCGGTGTCGGGTGCACGCCTGACCGTCGCACTGATTCGAGATCGTGAAGAAGCTTTTGACATACCAGGTCTATAGCAGGCGAGATCTCATACAGAAGCTTGTCTCGGTGGATCGAAGCCCCTTTCTTATCTCAGAATCCGAAAGCCGGCTCTAAGGGCACTTGGTGGGGGTCTTTCGCTGCCTGCAACGTCGTCTCCTCCCTTCCATCTCCCCCACTTTTCCTATGGCAGCAACTACGAACGACTCAAGGAGGAATATTTTCTTTTTCGCAACAGCACTCACCACTCTGAGCGTTGTTTCCATCTACCTCACGTACACGCTATTTCTTCTCACGCGCAACATCGTGTTTGCAACACCTCAGCTTTCGGATGTCGCCAAGCCTTTACATCATTATAGTGCGCTTTCATGCAAGGGGCGCTTTGAATAATCATCTAATTTCTTTGCAGGCTACGAGGGGGATGATTACCCACCTGAACCTGCTCTGAACTTTGGCCGTCCGGTGCAGATGGTCATGGAGGACAGCCTTCACTACGCCCTCGACGACGACGTTTCCTTCGACGAGTGGATACACACATCGCCATACGGGACTGGCGCCATCCGCCTCGGTCCCGAGAAGCGCTCGTTCTTCGTTTCCATGTTTCACGAGATCCACTGTCTGCGATACTTCCGCCAGGGCCTCACAGACAGCAAGCTCGGCGAAGCGCACCTGCAGCATTGTTTCGACTACTTGCGACGCATGAGCCTCTGCCAAGCCGACTTGACGCTGGAACCGGGAGATTTCGCAAGCCGCAGCTTGGCTGGGGATGCAGAAGGCGCGACGCACGTCTGCAGAGACTGGGAGGCCGTGTATGACATGCTGAAGGTCAACTGGGTGTCCTGGTTCAGATACCGAGCCGAACATAACATATCAAGTGCGTAACTTGGTAGATTTCTAATGCAAATTATACTAACTATTCATCCATTCATCGCTGTAGCGGTTTACGAGGAACCAAATAGGGTGGAGTAGGGTTGGGTTGGGTTCTTCAACATTTTATCATGTGTCATCGTGGGGGCGCAGGATAACATAAATGATGATTCACGATGAAGGCGGCGCCTATAGGAAGCGCTAATGGCTAGTCATATATTATAATACAACACAAATCAATCGTTGTCAATGCAGGTGCTTGCATTCAAGTACAGCCATGCCCTTGCGCGGATCATTAGATAGTTTGATACTGCTTCAAGAATAGACCTGTCCATCGCCGCCTTAGCTTCCATCTTTCGAACGCCATGAACAGAGAACGTACCAAACCGCTTCCTGTCCCTGACGTTCATGTCCAACAAACAACCTGGAGTCGAGCACGTCACCTCCACGGTCTGGTACGACCCTGACTTGCATGCGTATCCGGGCAGATGCTGACTCGACCCTGGAGAGGCGGTCCACGTACCCAGGTGCTTTTGGCGCGCGGGCTTCGTCTTCCATGACAGCTCGTGGAACTTGAGTCTCCTCTCTGTCGAGAGCAGCCAGACGTCCAGCTCGACACTCTCGCCAGGGCCTGGGATCGTGAATTGAGGCGCGTCGGTATCGTCCTTTGCAGGTATCTCCAGCGTGAAGCTGCAGTTCTCCATTCCATAGTCGCGGACGCGGAACTGCGCGATCGTCGAAATCTGACTCAACATGTCAGCGCGGGCTATGACATGGGAGTAGGCATGTGTATAGGAGACACAGTACCTTTTCGCTGACCAACAGATGTCTGTCGTCCATTGGCACGAGCCCATCCGGGCTCATCCACGAGTCCGGCCACTGCGGAAAGACCTTGTTCGGCTCCGCCGAGGACACTTGCATCAAGGCACGGCCGAGGTTGAAGATGGGGCCATGTGGTGAGCTCCTCGACTTGTTGCGGTACAGGTCGTCGAAGCCGATGTAAGGACTCCGCAGCTCGAGAGAGTCGGGGTCGACTGGTGCCGACGCCTTCCAGTAACGAAGCCCGAGCTGGAGGAACAGCAGGCTATCGATCACGGTGCAGACGACGATGATGAGCGTCGCAAGGCGTATAATGCGGTATGCTGGTCCATTCGAGGGGGCGCTAGTGATTTCTGCTACCTCGGGCTCAGCTATGAGGTCATGTGAGCACGTGGAAGACGTAAATTCGTTCGTGGACTTACGCTTTTCGTCGACCAAGGGGGCCTGTTCATCATCTTGAGGCAGGGACGAGTACTCGTTGTCGTTAGCCATAGTCTACTCGATGGAAGCTATCGCAGCGTCAAGGACGAAAGGAGCAGGGAAGGGAGACCTAAACTTACATGCACGAGCCTGAAGGCAGTATCGACGCCGACAGAGGGGTCTGCTGTCTCACCTCTACAGATAAGACCGCAAAGAGGAGATCAAACCTTGGACATAGGGCCCAGGTATGTTATTGTTCTGGCATGTCACAAGAGTCCCGCGTTCCACCTGCATATCTGGAATCCAGATCGCCCGCGGACTGCTGATCAGAAACTGATGCTCCAGGCGATTGAGCGAACCGCCATGGTTCGGTAGACGGGGGCATGCCGCTAGATTACGGCTCTGTTGCATCTGCGTCGGCGAAGTCGGCACACAGCAAAGTTCTAGTGCCACATGCTGCAGAAGAAGGCTATGTTTTGGCACGACCCGGCTACCTCCTGAGAGTACTCGGATTGCCATACTATTGCGCCCGGAGCTTCCGTCGTTCCCAGAGGGCTTGTCCGCGAGCTGACAGTGTCCGGGCCCATCTTCAGAGCCGAAAGCCTGATCCTCGGGCCTTCGAATCCGAGGGACTCGACACTGACGCGCTGAGTGTGTGCATCGGTACCGCCAATGGAGAATCCTCGCTGCATGCCATTTCCCAGCAACCAGATGAAGATATTAGGCGCAGATGAGGCAGATCGTTCTCCAATATTCGTGTCTTCTCGCCATCCCAGTCGACAATGATGTCCGTGCGGTATCATGGCTGGTGAGAGTTGTACACTCGACTTCGGTGACTGTACGATCCCGACGAGACAATGCGAACTAAATCTTCGGTTCGAACTGCCTGAGACTTGCGTGTGAGTTCTAATGGCGATGCTACCGACTGCCTGCGCTATTCTGAAAGAAGTTTGGGAGGAGCATAGCGTGAGAAACGTTGTCCCAGGCGCAGCGGGCTCTCGTCCTTGCCGTAGGCTCACTCCTGTACTTTCTTGATGACTCACTAATGCTTGAAGCATCTAGTTCCGGAGAACGAGCACGGTATTCCAAACCAGGATTTTGCATCGAATGATTTATCACCATCCCAAAATCGGCGACGTAGCATGTGCCAGATGTCCAAATCGCGCTTCGGATTTTGATAGATCTGTTGCACTTGCAGCATATATAATAGTGAGCATTTCAGCATCTGTCTTGTTCGCTTGCACGCGCCCCCGTTGGTCGATAAAGGTCGTCCGACCCGTTGTCATCTGTTGACCATGTCGGAACACACCATACGCCTTGTGAAAGAGCCCACAGGTCAGTCCGAACTCTCAACGCATATGACACGCTGTCAGAACTATGATGAACGCTAACTCCATGCGTCAGATGCCCAAGTCGACGAAGCTGTCGCCTTGTCCGTCAAAGCATTTCAGGGTGGTGCGTATTGGTCCCGGTCGTGAACAGGCAGGCAGCGGCAATAAACGAGAATGCAGACCCCATCATCACTGTCCTCACCGGAAACAATTGGAACCTAGCGGATCCATTCTTTCGCTCCATTATTCGTGCCGGAGCTCTAGCCGGAGCAGTTTACTTTGCTACTGATAACGCCGACCATATCCTGGCCGTTGGGGTGTGGTTCGGTCCTGGACAGGAGCTGTATGCTACGTGCGTCGTGAAACATCCGATCTGATCCTGGAGAACGCTGAATGTAAAGGCACAGTGCCGAACAGCGTGAGCTCGGTTTCAACGATCTGTTCGCTGGACTGTCGCCGGACACTCAGGAATGGTGGACGAAAACGGTAAGCGACATGCGCCCGTCGAGTCGTTCTCACTGGCTGAGACCGGGAACGTAGTACGGCCCAGTGCTCGATAAGTTTCTGAAGGAAGCTCTTGGGAACAAAGTGAGTCGTCCATGGAGGATAAGGTGCCTCTTTGCTCACGTTGCTTCTAGAAACTCGACTCGTGGTATGCGAACCTTATCGTTACGGATCCTGCATGGCAGAGGCGTGGATTAGCTACTGCACTCGTCGATACCGTGTTCCAAAGAGTGAGTCTTTTCGTGCCTCGGACATCTCGGTGGTATCCGATCCTCACCCATTTATCAGGCTATCGCAGACAAAACCGTTCTAGCCCTATGCGCGGGTAACGAGACCAACGTGAGTTCCCGTTGTCTTCATACGGTGTCTTCATATCGTGTTAACGCGAGGACTCTCAGGGCATCGTTTACCGAAAGATGGGCTTTGAGGAGAAGGGGAGATTGGACATGTCTTCCTCACACGGTTCATTCCCAACGATTTGCCTAACGAAGACCCCTCCGGAGTAGTGAAGTGGTGAGGAGAATTTAACTTGCGTAGTCAGGATATTATCTCACACGTCATGCAGCTTTAGAGGCAATTGAGAACGTGTTGTTGGTTGTCGTGGGTAGTAGAATTATCATTATAGATTGTTTGCGAGGCCCATTCAACCCATCGCTATGGTTCTACATTGGGAACCTTCGGACTGTATAGACCCCGTACGTCCTTTCCTTCTCAAATTCCCGCATAAACCCGTCAGAGCAGCCTTTGCGTATTGAACAGCCTTCAAGTTCCTCGCTAATCCTCTCGAGTCATATTGCCTTCACTGGCTATTAGGCAGAGGGGTAAGTAAGAAGCCCTGAAGCTCAACGTGTGACAGTGCTTACTTCTTACCCGGACTTCGGTGCCCGTGTTAGAGCGAAAACAGGAAACGTCCCCGCAGGAGAAGGAACATCAACTTTTCCTTTGACTTCAAAACCAAGTCGCAGATAGACATCGCGCTTAACAAGGCAGAGGTCAGCATAATGTCGTGCTTTTACGGAGTATGCACTTACATTTATTTCCTTGTTAGCGCATAAGACCAGAACCGTCTTATCCGCGATGGCCTACCGATACAACATATAAGACGACGATTCAGGCACTTAACCCAAGCGAACAAGCTCGTACACGTTGATCGACCGCATCAAGTACGGCCCTAGCCAGCCCTTGCCTCTTGAATGCTGAATCTGCGACTAGGAGATTGACATACCATGCGTCAACCTTGTTCTGCGTATGCAAGCTAAGATTGTGTTCTAGAACACGAACCCCAGAGATTTCACTTACGACGCCCAGCACTTCCTCAGATAATATCTTGTCCACTTTCGGTACGTACTACCGCGCATGGGACCTCAGTCATATTGTCACTTCAAAGAATGCAAAAAGATACTGACAGTATTTTTCCACCAGTCCCTAGTCTCGGGAGACATATCGCTGACCATCTGGTCAAACCCGAGCTCTCTCTGCTCCTGCCTGCGCAAGCACTCGCATCAGCATTTGTTGCTTTGAAGCGGCAAAGGATTGCGATCATACGTACGTAGCGTAAATACTTTTCCCAGGGCCAAAGCAGACCGCGAAAGCCAGAATCCGATCCGACTTGTCCTGCGCGAGATAGACTGTGCCGCTGTGTATCCCCGCACGGATAGTACAGCGAAAACTCGGGTCCAGCAGCGCTGCATTAGCGCCAGTAAACGCGTCACTGACGACATCTAGCAGCAATGTCACTCAACTCACTGCGCTGCGTAGTATTTGATGGAGCTCGTAGACGAACCTGTCGTATCGAACGATCTCAGACATATTGCGACCATCTCGTCTATCTGGTCAGCTGGCGGGCACGAATGCTCAGGTTAGTGAAATGACTTCGTGCACACGCGCACTCACGTGTAAGGTCCTGAACTAATCGTACATTGTAGTCGAGCATGCTTGAATCGTGGGGTGCAATATGATCGAAGGGGGTTTGTTGGTACCAAGATGACTCGCGCTTCCAAGCCGTATTGCGCGTTTAAATAATGAGGGCCCTTCCTCTCCCAAATTGGTGCCTGGTCTAGACACTCCTTACGGCCCACTGGACGGTAATAAGAATATAGGACATATGACTATCGTCAATTTAGCACAGTCACATGTGGGAGAGATTACTTAGGTTGCATACCTGCAGGTTTACGGCGTGCTTGGGTCTTCTTCTGAATTGTCGACAGCGAATCAGCAAGCAGATTCGATGGTGACAGTCATGTTTTCTGACATCTGGGGGTTTCGAATCACGGACACTGGTGTCTCGGTGGTCTGGGCGAAATATCGTTCTACTGCGCCGCAGTCGGTAAGTCGGATTCGTCCTCGTGGAGCGAAGGAACATGGGTGCCCACGAGGATCAAACGTTTATATTCTTGCTAAGATGGATATACAAACGATCCCGACGGCTTCATAAGTTATGTCACAGACTGAGAGAAGTAAACAAAGGGGCAGCGAAGACTGTAATTATTGACGTGGCTTACTCCGACATGGCTACGTGGTCAACACTTTACGAACCACGCGTCAGGCAGATGATAGGGAAGGGGTCAGACGACACAGGCGAAGGAATATCCACACGGCCTTTGTACTCCCAACCTAGCTTCTTGAAGACAGTACACTACAAAGGAATCATGAAATTCTTATCACACTGATCTTCAAAGCAAAGGTATACGTACGTTCGTGTCGCTGACGGCGCATGTAGCAAGAAGGGCATTGTTCGCGAGAGCCTGCATACAGTGGCAGTAAATGAGATATCAATAAATGAAGGTAAAATGAAATCGAGAACGCCGCTCAGACCTTCTGGTAAACCGGCTCGATTAAGGCTCTCGCTAATCCGCGTCTCTGGTATGCAGGATCTGTGGCGATGACGTTGGCAAACCAAGTGTCTTTCTTGACCTGCAACAGACAAGAAATCAGACAATTCAAATCAGCAAACGCGTGAGGACATACCCTCGGACTAAGTGCCTTCGACACAAATTCCGCCATTATGGGTTTGTACTATGAATACCCGAGCCCCAAATGAGATTGTGAGCGGCTGAAGAAATGAAGACGACGTACAGTGCCCACAAGCCATTCGATGGTCTTGGGAGAAGAAGCCTTTATTACATCGTTGAAACCAAGGGCTCGCTGCTTCTCGCTAGGGGGTGATCAGCCAGAAGAACGATTCGAAAGGCGAACACGTGAACGCACGTAGCCCAAAGCTCTTGTCCTGGAGCGAACCATATTCCAACTGCCACAATTTTCCCCGAAGCATCAGTGGCGAAGTAGACTTCGCCGCTGTGGAGGGCCGCACGAATCATTGAACGGTAGTTGAGGTCAATAAGTTCGGGGTCTCCTCCGGAGAACGCAGCGGTGACGGCGTCTGAAAACTATCAGACTACTGGAACAAGCAGGTCCAAAAATGACGAACCTCATTCGAACGCTATGAGACAGAGAGCAACCGCTTCGTCGATCTGAGAAGCTGAGAAAAAACTGTCATCAAATAGAGATCCTTGGCCTCGACAAATCAGGAACATGCCTGACGGTTCTTTGACTTGCTGAACAGAGAATTCAGACATCGCGTTGAGACGAGGTGGCGGGAAGGAGGAGGATGTGCGGAGACCGAGCTTGAAGACCTAGTCTTATATACAAGAGTGGTGCCGGCTTGTTTCACCACCGATAGAGCATTGTGAACTGTCGAGGGTATGGATGTCGTGTACATCGACGCCGACCCTGGGCTTGATGACACTGCCTGCCTTCTTTTCCCTGTCGAGTCATTTGCAACTTCGAGTAATGCTTCGCGGTAGCCGCGCAAAACATGTCAGTGGAGACAGCACAATTGAATGACGCCTCACCTAAAGCCTGACGGAGTAAGTACGGAAGATCCGAAAGACGAAGCGAGGGGCATCCCATGCTGGCATGAACCCGTTTACATGCCAACATTAGAAGACACCAAGCGCCTAGCACCGCCAAAAGGCTGTTTAATTTGTAGAGGAAACGTAAAGGGCCGTTGTAGACGCTGTGAAGCTGCCCACACTAACACTACACATTCCGCACGATTAGATTTCTGATGTGAAAATAGAGAAAAAAAGACGAACCTCGGAATGGTTCCGAAAGGTCCGCGCTTCTCTTCGACTGCGTAAACGTGAGCTAGAAGAATGACATAGTTTAGTGCCGTCAGAGTTAGTTTCGAGGCCAATATTTGAAAAGCAGGAAGCGATAGCGGCACGGGCGGTATAGACATACCGATTATTCATCGCAAGATTGATGAGGGCCTTCCCGGCCGAACCGCTTCGCCTTCGCGCAAGTCATTATTCATCAGATGCATGAAGAGTGTGGAATATACAGCGTCGTGCACTGAGTACTCCCGGCAGAGGCGGACAATTTCAGCGCGAACGCAGTGCGGCAGTATCCCGAGTACCAATATGCCATTGGCTGCTTTAATCAGCAGGCCACATCCCCACTTTCATAACTCCCACAGAGGTGTCTACACGACTGCGTTACGGAGAATGAGGGATCCATGCGCCATGGCCCTGAGATTCTGACATATTCAAATGCTAGAACTCCAGCTCGATCAGTCGTCTCGGAGAAGGCTAGCGAGTCACGGACCTCTGAAAAGCGTTTGGAGATGTCCAGCACCACCTTTGGGTCCGTCAACGTCGCCTAGAAAAATAGCAGTGCATCAGAGACGTGAACACCTTATGAAGAGGCTATTGCACGTACCGGAGCAGGATAATCAGGACAGGGGACAAAACTCGCTCGAATGGGACTGGTAGAAAACGCGATTGCAGACAGAACAGTGGGGTTGTTCAGGTCGGCGTCCTGTTGTTGCTTCAACGTGTTTCTCCAATTGAGGCTACCCATGAATGCGATTCGATAAACTACGAAAGGATATATGAATATCCAAACCACAACAAGAGTGTTGGAGATATCCAGCTCGCCTTCCGTGAGAACACTCATCAAAGGGATGAATATCTGCGCATCTGGCCGCAAGGCATACTGGACGCATGCAAGGTTGAAATCTTTTCTTTTGGTCCATGTAACGGGAGCTTACCGTCATGAGACACATAGATGCGACTAGACTGTAGTAAAATAATTCAATGAAATTGTGTTATGATGCAAGTATTGACGCTTACGCTGTCAATATGCCAGTATTACTGGAATAGAGTAGTAGGCTTCTAATGGTATTATTGAATCTGCAACCATACACGGGCATCAGCGGTGGAGTGCAAGCACCAACAGAGGGTGTGGAAACTGACTTCGTCCCAGTGGCACGAATAGGCATGCGCCAAAGGAGGGTACACATCGTCGCTGCCAGGAACGCATCTACCACTATCGTGGTCGAGAATCCAGCGTACACCACTCCCAGCTATAGACAGTCAAAGGCCGCGATCATAAGAAGACTGAAGAGATGCGTACCGGGACGACAAATGGAAGTGCTGGCGACAGCAGTCAGTTTCTGACGCCTCTAGAGAAATTTGTGGTAACGCTCACAGATGAATATTCCTGTCTTAGCCGTAGCGATTGAGCGTAATGATTGTCAGGATTCAAGGCGAGGACGAACCCATGTTGGCAGCCGAAAGTGTGAGCTAGTGAGCATGCTCGCAGTTAGCACGATTGACCATCCTGCCATGCGCAGAGCTCGAGGATGCGTACGCATATACCAAGCAATATCCGATTGTGCCCGCTCACTATAATCGCAGTCAGGGTCTAAAGGACATCGGAGAACAGAGCAGAAGACTAACATGTCCATATTTTGGCAGCATAATTACTGGATAAAAAAGGGCAACGTGTCTATTGAAGGGGATGCCTCCCACTTGATAAAATATTTACTCACCCTCGAATACAGGCATCGCTTACAAGCTAGTTGGGATGAGCGCTCTGCAGATCACAACTACTTCCAAGGCCTGACTTACTGCAAAAGAATTCTCCGTCTGATAAAATCGATCAGCGACGTCGATAGTCAAGCAAAATTCTGGATCGTACATAGAACGCCCTGGTCCCGATACCTTTTGAGAGACCATTTTGGAACGAGGGGGGGATTAACTTACCAGAATGCATTGTAATTGTGCACGACACTACTCGGTAGTCTGATCTGTTCTATCATCATCTCGTAAACGAATACAATCTCGAATGCCAATTGCAGCGTGCCCAAGATCCTGTTTGAGTTCTGTGAGAAATTCCTGTACGACGTAGCGCTCGGAAATCAGCATACCACATTGCAATTACCTGGTCGAAGCTTCAGTATCCCCACCTCAGCCGACGCAATAGAGCTTACGAAAATTCGGAGGCGTAGGTTATCTGTGCTCCAATACACAGTGCAGTACGAATAAATTTGGCCACAATTGACGCCATACAATCTGCGGGACATGTGAGCATTTCGACATCGTGGTGGGAGACCATGAAACACATACAACGAGGCGAAGACGACTCCAAGAAAAATAGCACCAATATTCTCGCCGAGTTCTGAAGAAGAAAGGTTCGGAGGTTGCGCAAGCGCGACCATTGCGATAACAGGGTAGAAGCTCAGCTGAAGGAAGGCCAGAGCTGTCCTCGACAAAGCTATATATACGCCATGCTCCGCCAAACCTCTTTATCGTGGCGCAAACACCTCGTCGAAGCAGTGATGCAATCAACACCTGAGACACTTGAGCGTGGAGGTTCACTGCAGGGCAGTTGCAGGGAAGCTGTCAAACAAATGCAGGACATCTCTATGCGAGGTTTGTCTCGAGCCTTTTACATGTATCACAGTGGCATCGTCGACAAGACGGACGAAGCGACGGCACAAGGTAGAATTGAACTGCATTGCGATGTATCAGAAAACAAAACGCAATACGGCAGCGCATGACTACTACTCTCACCGTTTCGAACGTTGTGGGAGCTTGTTGAAGCGCGTTGACCAAATATACGCATCGATGACAAGCCGAAAGGTGTTCAGTGTGGAGGCCGAGTGGGAAGAAACATCACATGCGATGTCATGCGAAACGAAGCCAGTCTAGGTGTGCCACGGTTATATCCTAGCATTCAATCCGGCTTGATGAGGGGAGCGTTCAAGTCATGGAGCGAGCGAGAGCAGACTTATTGGGCTGTTGCGTACCTAGAAGTAGTGGTGGCTAACGTAGCATCAGCTTCGAAACCATTCAGAGTGACTCCAATGTGAATTCTTGGACTTTTGGGGACGAGGTCTCCTCGAGACGATAACAAGTCAACAATAGCATCAGGTTGGGAACGTACGATGTCTTGTAGCTGGTGGCCAGACCAAAGGCCGCCGCTGCCATGGTGGCCGTCAAGTAAACAGTGAACAAGCTCGCAAAACGTAATACGACAGATAGTTTACGTACATTCTTCAACTCGTTTCCCAACCACCATGAGCCCCGATCCCTTTGCACGACCGTACTCGTATATTCTCCCAGTACCCTATGGTAAGTATTTCTCTGGGTAAGTACGTATGGTAAACCCCGCCTGATGACGAAGAAAATGCTGCTATCATGTATGCTACAACTATAAGGTGCGTAGAGACAGTACCGATACAAACGAACGATGCTGTGAATGACCGAGACAAGTACTCCCCAGATCCACCCCAAATGACCCATATACAACAAGAAAAGAGAGGGAGAGAGAGAGACAAAGAAAGACAAGAAAGATAACACAAGGGCCAGCTTGTTATCTCCAGAGAGCCGATGCCGTTGTCCATGGTTCTCTGGCGCTATAGCGCAGAGCTAGTGCCGCAGCCCGAGAATCGTGCGCGTCATGCTGCCCAGGATCCCCAGCCCAGGGAAGTTCCACGACTTTCCGGAGCGTATCGAGGACGCCGCGACGCTGTGCGCCTGGGCGGCGAGCAGGTGCGCCATCTCGTCGCCGGAGAAGTAGCGCCCATAGCGCCGCGCGGGGTCGGTCCTCTGGACATGGCGCGCACGGCGCAGCACGACCTGGTTCTGGCTGCCTCCATCATATGCCAGAGGCTGCTGCGCTTGTTCATGGTGTGCAGGCGTGGTGGATGTGTGGAGGAGACCCGGCGCGACGCGTGCGGGGGCCTCGCAGGACGGACAGGTGCGCCCTTTTTCGTGTGCGCAGCGCCCCTCGAGCTCGGTATCAGACTCAAAAGAGTAGTAGACAGAGCCGTCGCCCGCGACGGAGTCTGAGGCCGAGGATTGCGATTGCGAACGCTCGGCCACCGACGGTCCACCTTTGGACAAGATCTGCAGCACCACGACCCCCGGTGTCAGCGTTCATCCTCGGAAACTGAAGGGGGGACTGAAGCACACTCACCGCGTCCAAGGTCTTCCTCATCGACTCGGGCAGGTCCTCGCGCGACGGCAGCGGCGGCGTCACGATTATCTGGATGTGCGGCACCACTGCCGGTGCCGGTGCCTGCGCAGCGCCCGCGGCCCCCACGCCCATCGACATATCGCTATCGCTATCCATACTGAAGAAGCAGCGCGTGAGTCCTGACTCGGTGCGTGGGGGGAGAGACCACTGGCGATTACAGCTAGGGCGCGGCGGGGAGCGCTTTATACTTATACACTGGCAACACAACAATGGGGAATGCGGTCATGCAACGCGGCCACATTCGCCTGTTGGGCTGTTGCGATCGGGCGGGACGGCAGGCTGAGGCTGCGGGGTGGCATTGGCGCCCGGCTCGGGCGGTGGCCTGGGACCTGTGGCCTATTGTCCGTCGAAGCGCCGGCGTGGTGGTGGCCTGTGGTGCGCGTCGCGCGACAAAGGCGCGACGCATTGTTGCATCGGTGCAGCACGCGGATGATAATCGCGGAACGTGCATGCGCCGAGACTGGGACTAGGGCATGGAACATGGGAGAAGCACGTCGCAGGTTGCTCCGCAGTGATGCCAGCATGTTCCGTCCTTCCTGTAGGTTGTAGAGGCTGTAGTGGATAGCCAGCATCGATATCAACAGACGACAGACACGTTGCTTTGACCGCGAGATTCAATGCGTGTATCAGTAGTATCACTGTGCGCCGGACCCTGGAGCTGAGGCCTGCGGCTAAAGCGACGAAGACCCGCGACGTCTCATCAGAAAGTCAATGCGCGTACTCCATCAACACACCGACACCCCCAACAGCACCAAGAAAGCAAACAGCAGTCCACATCTCGACTCAAATTCTATCTATCTACACACACCTCCTAACAACTGCTCGGATCCTCTCACTACGCCTGGATCTCAATCTCCCAATCAGCCGCGACCGCCAGCTTCGGGTCCTTGATCGTCAGCACGCTCGCCGCGCCCTCCTTCTTGCCCGTCGCCGCCACGCCGGGGGTATACGTCCACTCGAGCGCGCGGCCGCCCTCCACCGTCACCTTGCTCGGCTTCGCCGCCAGACCCAGCACGACGATCTTCTCCACGCGCACATCGCTGATGCCACTCGCATACGCATTCTTCGCATCGTACGCCGCCAGCGCGCCGCCCTCGACCGCCTCGGCGGGGTGCTCCTTCGCGAGATCGCGGTTCGCAATGCGCACGGCCTTGCCCTTGCCCTTCGCCGCGACGAACTCGCGCCACACGAGCTCGCCCTTCTGGTGCGCGAACGTCGTGCCGTCGTCGAGGTAGAGCTCGCCGCGCGCATGCGCCGCATTGTCGAGCGCGACGCGCAGCGTGAACGGGTCGCGCGCCATCAGCGGCGACGCGCGGCGCGGGCGCTCGCGCGTCGGCACGACCGCGCCGCCGCGAATGAGCAGCGGCACCTGGTGAAGCGCGGCGGGGACGGTGACGGTGCGCCCGCCGGCGGCGCCGCGGTACGCGTGCTGCGCGAAGTAGTCGTAGTACACCTGGTCGTCCGCGAGGTACACGCTCTCCTCGACGACGCCCGGCTGCGTGACGGGCTTGACGAGCAGGCCCGAGCTGCCGATGAAGTACTGGTCGTCGAGCGCGAAGCCCGCGGCGTCGTGCGGGAAGACGACGTAGTGCGGGCGCAGCACGGGCAGCCCCGTCACGCTCGTCTCGCGGAACGCGGTGTACCAGATCGGGAGCATCGAGTAGCGCAGGCGCAGGATGTCGCGGAGGATGCTTCGGTAGGGCTCGTCTTGCAGGTACGGCTCGCGGCGCTTCGTGTCGATGTGCGCGTGCGCGCGGAAGAAGGGCGCGAAGGCGCCGACGTGGTACCACCGAACGAGCATCTCGGGCTCGGGGTCGCCGAAGAATCCACCAACGTCAGCTATAGTCCACGGTCAATATCACTTCACAAAAAGGCAACAATGCTTGGGTGACTTACAGCCAGCGAAAGACATGCCCGCGATGCTGTTGGCGAGCACCATCTTGATACCGACAGCCATGTGTTCCCACGTGCCGAGGTTGTCGCCTGTCCACATCGCACCGAAGCGCTGCGAGCCGGCGAAGAACGAGCGGGTAAGGACGAAGGGGCGCTTGGGCGGGTCAGAGCGAGCCATGAGACCTTGTGCGGTGATGTTGGGCTGAAACAAATGTTTAGATCATGCATGTCGAAACGAGAATGATACATACGAGGAGCATTCCGTTGATGTTGTGGAGGTCGCGGTGCTCCCAGCCACCCTGGTGGATGTTGTCCTTCGGCATAGTGATTTCGGGGCCATTGAACACAGAGGGCTACTCGCAGGGTCAGCTCCCCGCACATAGCACATATCGACCAACCATACCTCGTTCATGTCGTTCCAGATGAAGACGTCCTCAGTGCTCTCAGTCCACGTCCAGCTCTGGCCAGCAGTCGTCCTGAACAGGCCCTTCCACCACTCCCAGCTCTTGGGGTTGAAAAAGTCGATCCACGCGCTGCTGCCGGACCAGCACCAGCCCTCGTACTCCTTGTCGCCGCTCGGGGCCTTGACGAGCACGTCGAGCTCCTGTGCCTCCTTGTACACGGGGTAGTTCGACGTGCGCTTCAAATGCGGGTCGACAATGACGACCATCTATTGCCGCAAGGTCAACCAAAGCGCATATACCCACCCCCTACGCTAGACATACCTTGCGGTTCACAGCAGCAACGTCGTTCGTCATCTCGACGGGGTCCGGGAACGTCTTCTTGTCCCAGATGAAGTACTTGTGCTCCTCCGCGTACTCGATGTCGAGCCAGAACACATCGACGGGCATGTCCGCCTCATCAAAGCGCGTCTGCACGCCCCGCACGTCGTCCGAGCTGACGTAGTTCCAGCGGCACTGGTGGTACCCGAGCGCCCACTGCGCGGGGAGCGGCGCGGTGCCCGTGAGGCGCGCGTACTGCGCGAACACGGCGTCGGGCGTCGGGCCGGGGAGGATGAAGAGGTCGAGGATGCCGGACTCGGACACCCAGTGCGTCTGCGAGGACGCCGGGGACGCGTGCGCGACGTCGATCCACGTCTCGGAGCCGACGACGTGGAAGACGCCGACGGTGGAGTCGGCGCTGTGCGCGTGCATCAGCGGGATCGAGCCGTAGAGCGACATCGTCGACGACGCGAGGTACTCGAACACGTCGGCGTTGTACAGGCGGTACGGCTCGCTGAAGAAGGCATTTTCGCCGGTGGTGGTGGGTAGCGAGAGTGAGGTTGCATGCTGTGGGATGCCGTAGACGTGGCCGTGGTTGGGGAACGAGATGTCGACGGACAGCGACTCGGGGCCTGCTGCTATGAGCGGACCTGAGAATATCAATAAGAGTGAGACCAAACGTACCTTTAGGCTTGGAGTCGGTGTTGGAGGAGAAGCTCTCCTCCCAGTACGCGTCCTCCGTATCGCCCTCGAACCAGGCGCGGGGGTTCACCTCCATGACCTTCTGCTCATCGGAGCCCTCCTCGCCAGCCTCGACCGTCTTTTCTTCTTCCTTCTTGCGGAAGTGCTCCATATGGAACAAGCCCCGGCCGTTGACGACCACCTGCTCCTTGCCGTTCCGGCGCAGGACGACGCGTAGAGGCGCATACTCGATGACGACCTCGATGTCCTTCTTGGGTCCGTACACCGCGCGCACATCCTTCCTCCCGACGGTCCACTTGATGTCCTGGCTGACGGTAGGCTCATGGACGAGCGCCCACGACGCCGCCTCGTCGTAGCGCTTGCGGAGGCCGCCAACCTCGTCCATACGCACACGGACCACGCCGTCGTCCTGCACGCGCACGTCGAGGCCAAAATTGATATCCGGGTATAGCGACGACTTGACAGAAGCCGTGAACGCCGCCTCGTGCGGCGCCACGACGACCGACGTGCCGTCGACCGAGTACGGCGAGCGCCACGCCTCACCGGTCGCCTGCGCCCTCTCTGCGAGCGCGCGCCCGCGGCGACAGAAGCCGGACTGGGCGCATGTTTTGAAGTCGTGCGATTTCACGGCGAGAGTGGGGGATATGGATGCGAGGAAGAGGAGTGCGGAGAGGGAGAACGCCTTCATCGCTCTCGTCTGGAGGTGTTGAGACGAGAGCGGTCAATTGCAAGCTGGCGGTGGCGCGCTGCAGACGTGTCCTCTCATGTTCCCGGCCCGCACCCGGCCCGCGCTGAGGCCTCTTGCTTTCGCCCGTCACAGTCAAGAGCTCGGAGAAGACACGGACGTCAGGTAAGAAGTAGAGAGAGATACGTCTGAATTTTTGGTTACACACAGGAAGAGGGCTGGCCATATCCTTAGCCCAGTCCAAGAATTACCATTTCCACGTCACTCGCCTCCGCGGTGCAGTCGTGGTGGTCATATCTGGTTTTCGATGTGTACAGAGAGGTACGCAACTGACTTTTACTCTTCTACTTCTAATACATCTAGGGAATTTTATGTGAGAGAAAATCCCCAGGAATTATCTGAATGCAGAAGGTATGTCTGCGAAAGTCGTCGGACAAGGAACCCCAAGGACAGAAAGGAAGTCAGCATTCCGCTCTCAATCACAAGAACTCTCCGAAAAGTATGTCTATTACTATGCGGTACACAGCATACCGTACTACTATATACGTTTTCATTTTGTGCCTGTGCCATCCGGGCTTGTCTTCCTCTTACATTTTCCCATTCACGCGACACCTCTTCCGTGACCAGCTCTTTCTAATAGATCTCCTTGTGCTACAATACAATCTACATCGGCCCTCCGGATCTGCTGCTCCAGCACCCCCTTTTATAGTCGTCAGGTTCTGCCTTCGAATCGCGTAAGGCCAATCAGATTACCAACTCGATTCGAGAAACATCGCCGCTCTAACTCCTCCAAGGCTTCAATCACACCTCTAGCAAACAATCAGTGACGAAGGCCAAGGTAAAGACGATCACTACGACTGACCTCCGGCAGCCCATGCGACCGCGCGAATCGGCGAGCCATCGCACTCCTCCATCCTCAGCGGCAAGAAGCTCACCACCAGCTCCTCAATACCCAACACCTCCTCCAGCCCCCTCAGATTCTCCACAATCGCGCCGCCACGGCCCAGCACCTCCAGATGCACATCATAGCACGCCTCCTCGCCCTCCCTCGGAATTCCATCCGGGCTCAACGTATCGATCCCAATCACATCGACCCCACACGCGCCCAGCCGCCGCGCCGCCTCCACGTCCAGCCCCGGGCTCGCCGCATACCGCTCCGTGCCCCAGTACTGCGCCCAGCCGGTGCACAGGAGCACAATCACGCCCGGGCGGAAGCGCGCCTCGTGCGGCGCGAGCGCGTCCCACGCGATCACGGCGCGGTCCGCGCGCCCGCGCACGTCGACGGCGACCGCGCGCCCGACGAGCCGCGCGGGGTCGAGCGCGCCGACGCCCGGCGCGCCCGCGAAGAAGTGCCGCGGCGCGTCGACGTGCGTGCCCGTGTGCGAGCCGAGCGTCAGCTGCGAGACGTTCGAGCCGTGCGCGGCGACGTTGCAGATCTGCTCGCACGCGAAGCGCGGGTGGCCGGTGCAGTAGCTCCCGCCCGCGGGCGAGAGGGGCTGGCTGAGGTCGATGATCGTTTTGGTTTTGCGCGCGGCGGGTGCTGGTGGTGAGGCGGCGTCGGGTGGGGGCATGGTGGACGCGGTGGTCGACGTCGTTTGACAATGCTGGATGATCGTACCGATATCGCTTGCCTCTTTGCTTGCTTTGTATGTCACCCCGAGGCTCTGATAGCCTACTTAAGTATCCTGAGCCTCCTTGGACGTTCGACACAACGGCCCGTGCGTCCGTCGCGTCGATCCATGTGACTCGCGGGGGTGTGCAGAGCGGGGCCCTTGGAATGCAGACCAATGATGTCCCGCAGAAGGCGTGAACCCGTGGATGGATGTCCTGCGAACGCGCGCAGGCTCCTCCCTTCGCACACGTAACTGCGCACGAGGATATCTGAATCCGATTGACTTAAGCTTTGCGCGTGCGCTGCATTGCCAGATATCTCTACCTCAATCGTCGGCGGCGCCCTGCAGCTGTACCTGTATCTGCACCTCCGTGGCCACATCTGTAGTCGACTCATCCGATTGCCCCTCCTTCCATTCCAGATCTCCACACCCAGACGCCCACGCACACGGCGATGGCACCCGCCCCGTCCTACATCGACCTCACGCAGCCGCTCGACGGGCACACCCCGCCCTACCCCGGCGACCCGCGCTTCCACTGCACACCCATCATCGACGAGCCCTCCGGCTTCGCCATCTCGCAGCTCTCGCTCTCCTCGCACTCAGGCACGCACATCGACGCGCCCTCGCACCTCTTCCCATCCACGACGCCCATCGACGCCTTCCCGCTCAGCACATTCATCGTCCCCGCGCGCGTCGTCGACCTGCGCCACAAGACCGCGCGCGCGCGCATCACCTGGGCCGACCTCGCGCCGTCCGCGGCGCACATCGACGCACTAGAGGGTGAGGGTGGGGGCGCAGTGCTCCTGTGTACCGGCTGGAGCCGCTTCTGGACGGGCGGCGCGCAGGCGTACGCGGACCACCCCTTCCTCGACGCCGACGCCGCGGAGCGGCTGCTCGCGCGCGGCGTGCGCATCGTCGGCGTCGACACGTTCAGCCCCGACGCGACCGTCGCGGAGGGCACCGCGGCCGACTATGCCGTGCACCGCGCCGTGCTGGGCCGGGGCGCGCTGATCGTCGAGAATCTGACGAACCTGGACGCGCTGCTGCGTGCGCAGGAGGCGATGGCGCACGGCGAGCGGCTGATGCTGAGTGTGGTTCCGCTGAAGATTGCGGGGTGCGATGGGTCGCCGGTGCGCGCGTTTGGATGGGTCGAGCGCGCCGGGTAGGGTGTGAGGGGTATGTACATAACCGGACCATCGGATGCCTATATACACGTCTGGGGAAGCACCCTCACCTCGCGTCGTGCATCACCCCTCCCCATCGCCGCCACCCTCGAATCTTACATTCATCCCCAATGCCGCAGAAGGTATGCTCCCGGGCACGGCTTCGAGATACAGCTTCGCATGTGCCTTCACGAGCCGATTCACTGTCCGATGGTCGACCGCCTTCTTCTGCATCTGCGTGCGCTGTTGACCTCATCAGGATGGGACTCATACCCGTTGAATGACCAGCACTCACCAAAGCAAACTCCGCCCCGCGATATATAAACCCCCACAGCTCCTTGAACTCCGGATTCGTCTTCTCAACACCATACGTCGCCAAACAGTCCACCGCAGCCTTCTTGATCGTCTGTGCACCCCTCAGCGTCTCCCCCAATATCGAACCTGAACGAAACATACCGCTTTATTCCCCTTCTCAAGCTCCCTCCCCAGATCCAACACCGCATCCTTCACCCTCGGCGACGCACCCTCCTTCTCCTTCTCCCTCTCCCGCTCTTTACCCTTACCCTTCTCCTTCTCCTTCCCAGACACAGACGCAGGCAACAACGGCACCTTAAACACATCCTCCTCCTCCTCGTTCCCCGCCACGAACGAGCGGCTCCTTGCACGCGCCGGGCCCTGCACCATCCCGCGCGGGATGCTGCGCATCACCTCGCGCGCATGGCGCACCGCCGCGTCGTCCTCCAGCGCGCTCGCACTTGCACTTGAGCCCGTGCGCACGCGCGCGCGTTTGTGCGGTTCCGCGGCATCGGCGTCGGGCTGCCGCCGCTTCTTGCCGAAGGAGAGCAGCGGGGGCATGCGTGGGGAGGGGTCGTCTGGGCGCGGGAGGCGCGCGGGCGTGGGTGGGGGCGCGGGGATGATGCGTGCGACGCGGAGCTGGAGGAGCGGGGTTGCGGAGGGTGAGGAGGGTGGGGGCGAGGAGGAGCTGGAGGGTGTTGGTGAGGAGGTGCTTGGGGGTGGGAGCTGGCCGTAGACGAGGATGTCTGAGGGTTGGTCGTGGTCTGCGGATGTTGTCAGCATGGTGTGAAGTGAGGATAGTGACGGGACGGATGAATAGACTAGAAGCTGGCTTTCGAAGGATCGGGCTTCGCGAAAAGGAACGAAAGACGAGTGTCCTCTATGAGAGATAATGACCGCGAATGCAGAGTATCTGAGCTCGAGACAGGCCACCCGTACTCGCTTGCGAAGGATAGCCTTACGACGAGCATCTCGATCTCGTTTCTAACGTGCCACAGACGAAGTCCTTCCTTTGTAAGTATTAAAGCACTCACCAGGGTCTCCGAGTGTGATGCGAATACCAACATCGGTCGTTCCGTCCGCAGAGGTAATGGGTGCAGCACAGAGCTGGCTCTCGAAGTACATGCGCGTGACGGATGCCGCGGCATGAATGTCTCTGCACCCCAATCAACTTGTCAATGTAAGAAGTCCATGATATGAACAATGCACTCACAACTTGACGTCACCCGACGTGTCGAGATAGACCGCGCTGAGACTTGTCGTACCTGCGAGACGCAGCGTGCGCCCACGCATACTCTCCAGGGCCAACGCAAGGGGGTTCTGGAGCAGATTCAAGCTTGGACTACTGCTACCATCGATCTTGCGATCCGGCAGCGGTATTGTGAAGGTGAGACCATCGAGCAGGAAGGCCCACCCTTTCACTGCGAGTGCGCCGCGGTACAGTTGCCTGTGATTCGGGGGCGTGTAGACATACGTTGTCTCACGCTTGAGCCCGCGCTCCGCCCCACGCACAATCGTCGCTGTAGCATCGGTTCCCGATAGAGCAGATGAGGGCAGCGATACCGCTGCAGCAGCCATAGGAGATAAGTAACACGTTCAGAGTCGTGATGAGGCAGTCCAACGCGCGACAGCCACGCGTTATTTGCGGGTATTTGCGCGCCCGCGTACGCGTGTGTGGCGCTGCAGTGTCGAGATGCCGGCTTCGCTATGATCGAGTGGATGGATCATCATCGAGTCGGCCACAATGCACAATGCAAAGGCCGCGCCTATTGTCCGCATGGCACCCGCGCACGCAAACATGTGGATTGTGGACATGCCCTTTGCATATATAGCCC
This sequence comes from Dentipellis sp. KUC8613, assembly GCA_002286715.1. Taxonomy (NCBI): domain Eukaryota; kingdom Fungi; phylum Basidiomycota; class Agaricomycetes; order Russulales; family Hericiaceae; genus Dentipellis; species Dentipellis sp. KUC8613. Next base: position 335,059 of record NSJX01000009.1, on the reverse strand, counting down.
AAGCGACGAACCCTCAGACCAGCCGTGAGTTGCTCCCCAACCTTTACCCTCACACCGCCTCTGCCACCAGCGCCCGACTTAAATATACCCTCAAACCACCCTTCTCTTCACAACACCACTATGCCTGCCCGCACTGTGCGTTCTATTCAGTGCTCCAATCCTGTGGCATTCGCTGACAGACTTGCAGGACAGCACCCGCGCGTACCACCGCGCGCCCCGCCAATCGACCGTGACCGTGACTGTCGTCGCGCTGCACGACTCAGAGTCTGACTCCGCCGACGATGACGACGGGTACACGCTCTCCGCCTTCGGCGACATATCGCTCTCCGATGCGTACCAGACCCCGCCGCCCAGCGCAAAGACGGAGCACCGGCGCAGCGTCCGCCTGCGCCCCAGGACGAGCCGCCCGCCGCTGCCCCGCCGCTCGTCTGGCGTCCTCGGCGCCATCAGCCCCACCGTGCGTCCTTCACACCACCGTGCTCACTGCATCGCGCATGCTCATGCCACTTCACCCGCTAGTACTCCGGCTTCCGCTTCCCGGACCTGCCCACGCCCACCTCGCCCGAGTCCGAGAAGAACCAGTTCCAAAAGCTGCTCGACGCGATCAAGCAGCGCGAGCGCGACGCCGAGGCCGCCGCACAAGACCCGCACGCCCGCACCCGCACGCGCCAGCGCCAGCGGCACTCCACCGCGGCGGCGACGTACGTCCCCACCGTGCCCTCTGCCCCGACGACGCCCGCGCGCCGCCCGACGCTGCGCCTCGACACCGCGAACGTGCGCAACACCGGCATGCCCAAGCCGCGGGCGAAGGCGCAGCCGCAGCCGCCGCCGAGCCCGCCGCGCTCCCCGACTCCGGAACTTGCGCGTGTGTCTGTGCCGGTCACCCCGGAGCCCCGCGGGCGCAGCAAGTTCCGCACGGCGGAGAGGGTCCCGAAGCGCGAGGCGGTGGTGCCGGCGCCGCGCTGGAACGAGGCGTGCTACGCGTGAGGCGCCGTGCCACTGCTCTGGATCTTCTTTCTTCTTCCCTTGTGAGCTGGATTCCTTTGTCGTTTGTCGTTTTTGTTGGGTTCGTCTTTCGCGCTGGATCGTATCGTTATTGGCTTTCAGTTTGTATGCTGTATGATATGCTATGCTGTATGCGTCTTTCACGATCAAGTTCGAGTTGTATTTCGTAGGCTACGCGTTTTCTTCCGGTTCTGATTTTGTTCTTCTGTTCTTTGGATGTGGTGGTTGTATTGTGGCACGCCGTTAGCTGGGTGGAGGGGGGATACTCATTGGCTGTTTGTTTTAGTTCGGTTGCCATGGTCAAATTCCATCGTTGCTTGTTACTTACTGTAATCGCCAGTACAAAAGAATAAAGGCGAAATGCTTGGGCGCTCGAGCGACTCGGACGTTGCCGGTAAGCCTAGAATCCAGACATGTGCCTTACCCGCGGATAACCGGTTATCATAATGAAATCGGGCAGATCGGGCGCCCTGCTAATTAGCGAAATTAACGATAGTATGCGCAACCGTGTTCTCGACATCTCGACATCAAAGCAAAGACGAGCGCTAGAGCTGGTACTGTAAGTAGTGTGAGCGTCATGATATCGAAACCGAAATCGTTTCGGCCTCGTCTGATTGGTGCGTATTCGCGGCGAGGAAGCCAGCTGTAAGCACTGATGATGCTGAGCCCGATACAGAGAATTCACGCGAAGCAGGCCAGCAGACAAGAAAATCTCTGCCATTAATTACGAGCACTGGCACCAATGCGAAGCGGAACGTAAACAGAACGGAGACCAAGACCAAGACGGGGACCAGCAACATGTGTGTGATCGTATGCATTTATGTATGTATGTACGTGTAAGCGGGCGGGCGGGCAAGAAACCAAGCAACGGGCAATGCGGATCGTAAACAGAGGAAAGGGAAAGGGACACGGCGCGTACGTACGGATAGTTAAGTAAAAATGGACAAGAGAAGAGAACGGAAAACGCAGAATGTGAAGAAGAAGAAGAAGACGAGGGGGGAACATAACACGAACACGATGCCAATGATGATGCTGACGAACGGAGACAGAAGCAGGGAAGGAGCGGAGCGGAGCGAGCAAGAAGAAGGCGGGAGGCATACACGCGAGAATAGGATTAAATAATACATCGCGGCGTCCGAGACTCGGGTCCATGGGCGGTCTATGCAGAATGGTAAATGCTATTTGTTTGTTGTTGTGCGGATGTATGAGCAATGTAATGATGAATGGCAGACGGACGGAGTGGGAGTGGGAGTGGGGGTGGGGGTAATGCAACGCCTACCACGGCCGCGCCCCCACCCCCGCCGCGTACGCCTGCCGCGCGGGCGGGCCAGCATACGCAGGCGGCACGAATCCCGGGACCTGCATCATCGGGTACGGCGCGGCAGGCGGCGGGTACGGGTAGAACGGCGGGGCGTACCCCGACGGGTGCATCATGCCGTACGCGGGGCCCGGCGCGGGGTACATGGGGTGGAAGTACGGATTCGGCGGCAGGCTGGCATTGGGCGCGGGGTGCGGCGCGGGCGGGGGGAACACGAAGTTCTGCGGCGGCGGCGGCTGGGGCTGGGGCGTCGTGTCCACATGCGCCTGTGCGCCAAACGCGTCGGCGCGCGGCGCGTCCTGCGCCGCGGTGTTAGTGTTGGTGTTGGTGTTCGCCCTGCGGTGCTGCTTCGCCCCAGCGGTCTTGGGCTTCTTTATGGGCGGGAACGGCATGCCCGTCGCGACGGTGAGCGCGCTGAGCGTCTCCTTCACGTCCATGGGCGTCTCGGCGGGGTTGTAGAACGCGTCGGGCAGGCGCGGGCCCTTGTTGCGCGGGCGCGTGCGCGACGTCTCCGTGTTGAGCTCGATCCAGCCGTCGCCCGGCCGCTGGAACGACTCGCGGATCGCCTGCGCGACCGAGTCGACCGTCGACGCGGGCGTCTTCGGCGCGCCCGCCTTGGACCCGCTCGCGTCCGCGGGCCCCTGCCCTTTGCTCGCCTGCGCCTTCTTCGCGCCGCGCCGCCCGCGCGCCGGGACGTCTGCCGAGCGCAGCCCGTCGATGATCTCGCGCGTGCGCGAGTACGGCTTGCGCGCGCGGCCCGTCGTGCTGAGGAGGAACGAGGGCAGGACGTTGTCGGATGGGGTGTCGTTCGCCTGCACGTAGAAGCCGTGCTCGTCCTTGCGGAGGCTGATGGGCGGCGGCAGCGAGCTGCACCGCGCACTTGATGCGTTGGACGACAGCGATTGGATCTCGTCGAGGGTCTGTGGGGAGGACGAGCTGCTTTCAGGTGACACGGGAAGCCGAGGAATCTCCAGCTTCGGCAGCCTGTGCGGGGACACCGACCGGAAGAGGCTGCGGATGAGCTCCTGGACGTTCTTCGGCGAGTCGGCGTTCGAGCTTGATGGGCTCGCGCCTGCTTCTGCAACCGATGCGAATGCCAGCGACCGCGTCTTGCTGCTCGGCGTGACGGGCAGCGTCTCCGAATCGACCGAGTCGAGCGAGTGTTCTGAGTCGGTCAGATCGATCACGTCGTGGTGGGCGTCGGCGTTGGGTTTGCCAGGCGGACCGAGGTCGATGTCGAGGATGGACGGGATGTCTTGGGGCGAGACGTTGCCGACGTCGAGCGCGTTGCGGAATGCGTCCTCGTCGAGGCGGGTCAGTATGCCGCTGAAGTTGACGATGGCCTGCTCCTGCCATGCGTCTTGGGCGACAGACGTTGGGGGCAGATCACCTCGTAGAAGCGACACCCGACGGGCGAGCGCGGCAACCTCACCAGCATCAATCTCCCCATCCTCGCTCTCCTCCTTTGTCTCCTCAACCCCTTCCATCTCCTCGTCGTCTTCAATCACCTCCTGCACTCCTTTCACACCCGTCAGGTCCTCACGCAACTCTACATTCCCTCCATCTCCTCCTTCCTCGAAATGACATGGACAAAGAGTGTGTCGAATTTCCTGGCATTGACTACAGCAGACGTCGAACCTCGGGGACGAATGTATCGAGCGGAGGAGGGTGCCGTGGTAATGAGGATGTTTCTTCGGGGGCGTACATCGAGAGCGGAACTTGGAAGAACGAGGCGAAGGCTGGGGGAACGTCCACGACACGGTCACCGCGCTGAAAGAGGTCTTCCACCAATCCTCCTCCAAGATCTCCCAATCCTCCCACTGCACATCTTCAACAGTCCGTCGTGGCCCGAAAAGCATGAGATGGCAGACGAGCTTGCTTGCTGGCGGCGACGATGCGGGGATGCGAGGATCCAGAGTTGGAATGAGGACAGGGGGTGCGAGGCGGGTTAAAGTACTCACACCGAGCTTGAGTTGCGTCCGGACGCCACTGTGCCACGAAGCAACAAGCGGGTCAAGCAGGGCAACAAAGGGAGGTGTCGTGCGGAGATTGATCAGTTAATCGTGCATGGGTCGTGGTCCTCGCAGAGGCGAAAAAAGTGCACGTTGTGGTCTATTCCAGGCGTGTCTCGGGCAGGTGGCAACCTCTCCCTCTTCCGGCCGTCCCTCACTCCGCCACCCCGCTCTCTTTGTCCCTCTCGCCACCTCTGCCACCCACTCGTCGCCCCAGCTTTGACTGTGAATACCCAATGGCAATGCAGTATCATTACACGGCCCTCCCCAGCCCCATTTTCTCATGCCACCTGCCCGACGTACACGTAGCTTTTCCCCTGTCTCGTAGATATGGGCTCTGTACTGCCTGAATGCCAAATTGCTACTCCGTCCGAGCGCTGCGGCCAGCGCCCGCTGTTTCATCCCCTCCGTCACCGACGCGGCCCGAGCACCTGCCTATGCACAGCACGGCCTGCTCAAAGGCCGGACCCCGATGTCCATCCTAAATGGTGTAAACAGTAAAATATGTTCGCAATTGACGGAGTCCGGATCGCAGCCGGCGGCATCGCATCCGGGTCTAGGCCGAACTCTGTTCATGGAGAGGAGGAAAGCGCCGAGGCGCGAGACGAGCAGATTAGATTGACGAGAAAAACAAAGCCGAAAGCCGAAAGCATTGTACGCGAATGAAGCAAGCAATCTACAGATAATGAAGTATAAGATAGTAATACCCATCGTAAGAGTCCACAATAACCCAGAGAAATATCTAGTTGTCCGAATAGTCGTTGAAAACCTCTACCTGCGCCGAGACGCAGACCTCTACGATCTCCTGGCCTTCCGTCGGATCCCGCTCAGGGAGGAGAGACGCGAGCGGCAGTGCCAGAGCGGCGAGGGGCGAGGTCGGGCGCGAGAAGGGCGCGCTGGTCTCGAGGAAGTCGGGGCTCGATGGGCGGGAGAAGGGGTTGAGCGCGGGGATGACCGACGCGAGGGAGGGGAAGCGCGAACGGCGGGGGGTGGGGATGGTGAGGTATCCGGCGAACTCGGAGTCGGGCGAGGGGGAGGGGGAGGGGGACTCTTGGCTGGGGAAATCGAATACGCGGGGGGTCGCGAGGTCCTCGGCGACGACATCCTCGAGCATGAGAAGGTTTTCGACGCTGGCGGCGCTGCTCTCGCCGGAGGAGGAGGAGGAGGAGTGGACGTTGTCGGAAGAGTCGTCTGACGTGCAGTCAGAGGAGGGTGAGGATGACCGGGAGCGGGAGCGATCCCTGATCTTTTTGGGGAGTGCGAGCGGGAGGAGTTTCCCGACAAGGCGGGCGGCGCGGAGGAGGGGGTTCTTCAAGGAGTCGGAGGAGAAGGACCCGTTGGTAGGGGTGGAAGGGGGAGTGGTAGGAAGGTCGTCGTGTCCGATAGTAGTGGAGATAGAGCTGACGGACTAGAAGGGAGCAAAGCGTTTGATAGATTTCCCATTTGAAGCTAGAGGTCTACGTACGCCACGGCGACTTGAGAAAGCAAAGCGTTGAGAACCCATTCTGGTATGTTGTGGTGTGGAGGGGGGATGGTATTGAGTGCTTTGGCAGTGAGGTGCAGACAATCGGGGTGACGGGGAAGTCTTGAAGTGCTTCGCAACCCAGATGGCCTAAATAGGTGGTGCATCGTCCGTATTATGTCAAATTACAACAATGCCACGAGGTAGAATTTCGGAGGTCCGACGCTTGTGCAAACCCCGCAGGTGATCGTGGACGGACGCGCATTGTCTGTCCGTTTCTAGGTTTCGCCGCGGCACGCCATCCGACTGTGAGACGCGGTCTCCCGTCTATCGATAACTCGCTTAGCTGCGTTTGAAACAGAATAATAGAATCGGAGTGTGTTCGCACCGGCGCCGGGAGTATAAAGGCGGACCGCTTCGCGCCCAGGATTTCCATTTTACCACCCCACTCTCACCACTGACCACCACTGTCATATCGACATGCCGTCTAACGAGGTGAGCGTTGTCCTCGATGCTCAGCTCGACAGTGACAATGACTAACGGGTAAACAGAGAAAGCCCAAGCGAGGATGCCAGCCGTTGACCGCCCAGAACTCTCTGGATGACTTGGAAAGCGCGCAGGTCCTGTGCATCAGCAAGATAAAGCTGAGCCGGGTCCGTCCACAAGTTATCACTGTATCTGCAGTGAGTCCATTTAGCCTTTCGCGGCCACAGTAGTGACTTACATACGGTTTTCCAGGCCGGCAAAGACAGTGACGAGAAGGAGAACAAGGCCAAATGAACACGTCTCCATATCACCCTTACTTTGAAGATTGCACGTCTATGTATTCTTATTATTAGGAGTCTCTTGAAGCCGTTCTTCGTGTTGTATCAATAATGTCAATTTCATGCTTTGACGAGCGCTTATGAGCCAACTGTCAATGTGCTGCGCATGCGCGATTAGGAGGATTGAAGGACACTCACGTCTAGCACTTTCACGACACCCTTCAGGTATGGACGCCGTCTGTTCTGCAGAGTACTCATTGGGCGGCGCTGCTGTGGCCGGCGATGTCGAACGATCCTGCTACTGTGGTCGGGCGTCTAGTTTTCACAACTTGCGGTTTCTCACGCAGAAGCGTTGACTGGATCAAATCCTTCATTCGTTCAAGTTCGACTACATACAGGGTGTCCTACCCTCCAGCATCCTCTGTTTTCTGCATCACACTCATCCGGACTTGTCGGAAACCGCAGATCTGACCGTCTTTTCCCGAAGCGCTGCAGAGAGCATCTCCACGTCATGGCCACAGCTCCAAGCACAGTACCCTCATCGTTCCGAAGCGCGTACCGTTTGTTCTTGCGAGCAGTCTCGGCGTCCGTGTTGCACAACAAGCATGCCAAACGCGATCTCATTCGCATCTGGCGGCCTTCGTTCCACGATGCTGCAAAAGTGATCTGCAAGAGGGATGACCGATCGCTAAGCGCGGCCGAGAGACAGCGCTGTGAGCAGTGGGTAGACCACTGGGGGCAGAATCGTGAGCACGACCCCATATTGTTCGACTTTATATGTTGAGAACTGACCTATATCATCCTGGCAATCCATAGTGGACAACACGATGGAGTTCCTCCTCTCCTCCGCGAACAGCGGCGGCCTCGCACACAAAGTGACGCGGAACCTTTCACAATTGCATTTTGGTTACTACCGCTGGGTGAAGGATTCGCTTTTCAGGCCTATACTCTGGGATCCGTCCCCAGAAAGCCACGCCAATAAAAAGCCAACCCTCAGAGCTGACAATCGCGCGGAGAAAAAAAAGCGGCGGATGCGATTCGACGAAGAAGGTTTCGGCGCCCTGGAAGAGACGGTGCGGATGGCGGAAGCTACGAGTGGTCTCTTGTTGGGCCGCATCCAGTACTTCAAGAAGAAGGCTTAACTGGCGTAGAGTCTGCTCGCCATGGATTTGGCCGATTGCCATGCTCATTGCATCGTGGCAGCCGTATTTCTGTACATCATACCCCCACCCTTACCTCAGGAAGCAATGCATCGTTCTGTTTGTCTTGCAGCAGGATGAACGACGCGTTCGCGTGTGCGGCACCACGCGATGCCACGTTCCTATTGTTGCATGCCGATGGCGCGCAATAACCAATTTCCCAGCACGTAAATCCTATTGCGGACAATCAGCGGACTTCTGTTCTGCATTCGGTACCGCTTCTTCTGATCTGAAGTCCAGTGGCTCTTGGACTTCCTATAAATCCCCTTCGACCGCTTTGGCCGGGCCCCGCGCGACCTAGCCGCCCCTTCCATTATACCGCCTGTGTCTCGTTGACGCTTTGTCCGTCGGCCAGCACAAAGCCACCATGTCTCCTCCTTCATCGACTCCCCCCCTCCGTCTCTCAGCTGAAGATCGCCTGCTCGCTGAGCGGTTCTTCGCCGAGCCGGATTGCCCGCTCAGCCCGTCTTCAGACCGCCCCATCTCGCAGTACTCCATCCCACGCACCGTCAGTCGGCCTGGCTCATGGGCCGATTTCGAATTCGACATCGACCCCGACGTCGAGCTTCACTGCCTCAATGCCCTCCGCGCCATTTCGGGCGTCTTCCCAGAGGGCCCCCTCCAACCCCCCGCTGACCTCCATGCGCAGGAGCGGACACAGAAGCGTCAGTCGTTGAGCGAAAGCACATGCGTGGGAGACGCCGACTCGGACTTCAAGGTCCGTCCTGCTCATTGTCCCTTGCCCATTGTGCGCCTGACCGTCTTTCCGCAGTCCCCAAAGCCCTCCATCATCACCCTCTCCGAGGAATCTTCTGCCTCAGGGAGCCAGAGCACCGATGTCGAGCTCTACGATGGCTTGTCGGACGACGTCGCGAGCGCGACCTCTGAAGAACAATCCCTCCGCCGCTCCCGCCGCTCCGGCTTCTACGGCACGCCGCCCACCTCCGCGACCCCCTCCCTCTCGCGGTCGACTGACTCCGGCGAACCCTCTCCCCCAATCGACCTCTCCTCCTACTCCGCCCTCACGCGCTTCGTCTTCGAGCTCCGCAACGAAATCCTGCAGGAGTCCGACGGCTCCGAGCCGCGCACGATCAGCATCGACTGCAACCTTTTGGACAACCCGTGGCTTGTGCTCGCAGACGAGCTCGGCCGGGACGGGCCGCCCGTCGGCGGGCTGTCGCTTCCGAGGGGGTTCGAGCCGCACAGACTGAGCGTGGTCCCGGAGGTCGAGGAGGAGGAGGAGCAGCGCGTCGAGCGGGTCCGCCGCTCGCTGTCGATTGCGCTCGCCGCCGCCGCCGCGATGCGCAGGAACAAGCCGCTGCCCGCGCTCCCTCTGCCCCCGTCGGACCCCGCCGAATCGCAAGTGGTGAGTTACTAGATATACCGGACCTCGGGCACTTTCTGATGTTCTCTTTGCCCTTGTCAGCCGTCTCCCTCGCACCCTCAAGTCATGATCGCGCCTCTTATCAGTCTGGAAGAAGCGCGTAAGCGGTTCGCGCATCCAGACTCATTGGACATTGCGTGTTCGTCCCGGGCCGCCGATGCTGAGGTGCCGCCGCCGCCACCCCCTGCGCGCAGACGCAGCAGCCTGCAGTCTTTGAGAGATCGGTTCTCGCAGCTGCGGGTCAAGACCTGAGGGCCGCTTGTATATTCGTGATTTGGCGCTCCGTGATTACGGAGGGTCCTTCCTTTGTACGATTACGATGTCTCCTTTATTTTGACGAATGATAAATGTAGATTAGTTGTAGAGCGTGTGCGGTAAGTATCATATGGTGATATAATGTAGGCAGGAAACAGATTTTGTGTATGGATCTCACTCTTGTTGGCGTTCGAAGAAGAGTTGGCGGCGACGGGATATTAACCCTCAGGACATGTTTATATTGTACACGAACAAAGAAAACAGGGATCATCACGTATCCCAGAGCCACCGAATGACCAACACGACGGCAACAGCGAAATCTCTGGTCGACCTTCGAAGTCCGTTATCCGACTCCAGCCAGCTGCACCTGATCGCGGACATACCAGCAGATTCCTAGTCCGTCGTTGACGTTCCCCCGACGCTAGCGGCCAGGATACGCTGGTTACACGACAGATTCCAATGAAACACTGCATTTGTTGTATATCATCAATGTGTCCAAGGCGGGGATGCGACATATCTCAAGCTGACGCTTATCGACTGGGCCGGGAGCTCTGATTGCGGACGACGCTATCGTACGTGGCCCGCTGTAAGCGTCTGTGGCCGTCTTTCCAAAGCTTGCTGTCGGTGGTACATTCTGCGACGGACCGAAGTCATATGGGCGCTTGTATATGGCCACGATGGGAGTCATGCAAGCGCCCGCCTCACGTGCGCCGAGCGCGTGGCTGTGCTCGTTGAATATGCCAAACAGACGCGACGAGACGCGTCTCTTCCTCATGATCAGGTTTACTTATAAAGACTCTAAGAGCCAACGGTCAGTCTCTGGAACCGGCTACGGTGCTGGAACCCTCATCGTGACACTCTCTCCATGGTCCGTGCTGGTTGTGGCCGATGCCCGCAGGGCCTCATTGCATTATTCCTAAGGCCCCGCTGCACGTTCACTTCGCCATGCATAAGGCCAACCTCGAGATGGCCCATGGGAGACTTCGGGCGCATGTGGTCCTTGACAAGCCAACGGCGGCCTTGACCAGCACCAGAGAGGGTAGTGTGACGGTGAGCACCTACATTCCATGCCTTGGCTGTAAACTTCCCTTATCGGAAACTTAGGAGCGGCTTCATGCCCCACTGGCGCGTGCTGTGCATCCAATACCGACGTGTTGCTCAAGGTCTGTGGTTTCTGTAGCGTCTGCGGCCTACCGTGCAATGTCTGGCCCGGCTACGGCGCACGACCCGACGGCAGTTGTTGGACCACGCCATTCGCTAGTGCTTGCTGAGCTAGCTCCCTCGTGCCGCCGTCTCTCATGCTGACCTCTCGCCATGTTGCCCCTGCACAATCCGAGTGCTGGACTGTCGAGTCACGTTCGCTCGCTTCTTGTTCTGCGGCCATTCAATTGTTGCCAACAAGTACTCGAAACGCTCTTTCGAGCCCCGCGCGCCGATGGTTCGCTCGAGTAGTCACTTCTATTACTACTTGTATGGCCCGTTCAGGTGCTATGCAACAACGATGGAAATGCTGTGGAAGGTGTCTATGATGGGGGTGTCTTGTTCTCCTACCGCGCCGCACGCCTCGTTTGTATCTTTTCTTCGTCCCTTAATAGGTGAGCTGTCCTCTCATATATAAGCTTCTTTATCGCATCACTTCCGCAAAAACACCATAACTCTCCCCCGACGCCACACATCTCTTCTCCTCCAACTGAGATCCGGACACGCTGTTCTTAACAAACACATGCACACCATCGGAGTCGAAGAGTCGCCGACGTGTCCCGCGTGTGGGCAGCGCGATGAGACCGTCCAGCACTTCCTCCTCTCATGTCCGGCACATGAGGCTAGCCGCCATCGCTTGGGGCGAGCGATCGGCAGGCGCGCCCTCTGCATCCCCTCCCTGTTGTCGGACCCCAAAGTCTTCCCGCATCTATTCCAATATGTGCACGAAACCGGCCGCTTCCCAGCAATCTGAACAGATCTCGCGAAACCACGATCGAGCGACAAGGTAGTCAACCTCACCGCAACGCGCAGCAAAACGCAGGCTCGGACTGCAAGATTGTTTCTCCCTTCGAACTCCCTCCTGATAGAATCCTCTCGCTTCACTCAAGTACTATACCACATCTCTCAGACTAATCCCTTCACTACTTACTTACTATAGTTTTCTGGCTGCTGTCCTAAGGACCTTTCGCGCCATATTTCTACTTACACCCATCCACTACACCTTACACAGGTATCCTACGCCTCCGGGCTCATGCTGCGCTACACATACACACTACTTACATTCCTCGACCCGCATCACTCGACACACATAGCTTAGACATACGGTAACCCTCCGCAACTGAAGCTATATGAGATTCAAAAAAAAAAAAAAAAAAAGCTTCTTTATTTTTCTAGTCTACCCGCGCGTCTTGGACACCTGCCATCACGCTCTCAGGGTACGTTCATCTTTACGAACAGGGGTCTATGTGAAGTCGCAATAGCCATCACACGCCCAGGACCATAAGTGTCTATGACATTGCTCCTCAACAAAAGTCAGGCTGGAGAAAAGGGCGCTGTCGTAACAGATGAGTAGTACTTCAAATCTCCTTCATGTTTGCAAGAGCGACCTTCTTTATTAGGACCGAGCACGTCCTCAGTGTATGCACCATGATCAAGCATCCGACCCCTGCCCTATCACTACGTGCCATAGACGCTCAATCGAAGGCGATTAATCGATGCGTGTGGCTCACGTGCTTCTCACGTTGAATAGAGTTTCGGGGTGTATGTAGACTCTACTTGCTGGCCGTCCACTCTTGCCATATGTTCCACAGCTCTGTGCCTTGAAGATATCATATCGATGATTCGAAAGCAGTGGCAATTGTACGTCGTCGTTTCCTTCAGCCAGCTTTCAGTAGTCTTCTCACAAACCTTGTACAATTTTCTCGCGCGTCTAGTGCACGCGCGCTACTTCGCTCGACTCTGATACGCTAGCACATGGCGCGCGCATATATAGCAGCTATGTAGCACTACGTACAGTGTCCAATCATTTGATGTCTACCCGTACATATTAGGAATATGCAGTATGTTGTCCAAGGATACCATCGTGGCGAAAAGAAGCTCGACGGTTAGCAGGTAAGCAGCTCCTGAACCTTCTCTTCTCAGAAAGCTAACTTCGTCTGCCGATTATTAGCTTTCTGCAGCGGTCGGCCTGCTCAAGCTTCTGGAAACTCGTGCTCTGGTCGCTTGATATCGGCCTCGGGGCGTCTTCTCACAAGGACCAGGATACTTTCGTATAAGATGGCACGAAAGCTGCCTCCATCAGTACTTTGGCATTCAGCCTGAACGCCCTGAAAGGTTTCCATATATAGGAATTTCAGGGTGTTCAGGACGTTCAGGTTCTCAGGTTTCAGGGTATGTCAAAACCCGTTCAGGATGAGGCATTTCAGGGCATTCAGGGTGTTCAGGACATTGAGAAATCAGCCTCTCAAGCTCCCACACGGCTGCAGGATTTTCTTTCGAATTATATTAGAGCGCGCGGGACCATGCTAGTAATGTACTGTAACTACGGGTATATCAGTTCACCACATACAGCGCGTAAGTCGATACCACATGCCAGACACCGAAATGCTCGGCACCTGTATGGGTCCTGATACTGCCGTATCACACATCCGCACACCACCAGTGGTGTGCTCTTGCCGATGCTTCTACTCGCTACACAAGCTACAAGCGGCAGGAAAAAGCGCGAATGACAGAGGGGGAACGTAGGAGTGGAGCGGAGCGGCAGTCAGTTCATGCAGGTGCGCGCAGAACACGGTAGCGGGAATGGACAGGCGGAGAGACGGTGTCGGGAATGGATGTGTAAGGGGAGCGGATGCACGCACTAGAGAAGACATAAGTGCAAAAGCTGAAGTGATTCGCTTTTACGACTCACCTATGCCGAGCAGTCAGAAACGCACGCTCCCACAGACATTGAGAAGTCGCCCCATAATTTTGACCGTACTACCTGTGTCGTTGTGCCGTGCGATGAACCCAGTGAGGGACAGACGACATGAGAGTCGCAACGTAGCGAGAACAGAACGCGGCAAAGGCGACAGCTGGCACCAAACGTCGGAGTTTGAAACGCCTTGGACACAGACCGAATTCCTTCCTTCGTGACGTGTCTCGCTGACCTCCTCCTACCGTCTTCGCGATCTCGTGCAATTCTACAGTTGACAATGGGTAAATAAGAGCGATATCATTAGGTTCGCCTTCGCTTCTATACATACTGCGAGCTCTAGCTAATATCCTAATCCTCCATTTGCAGTAGGGCTTGTAGGTGTCTCGACACTCGTGGTCCACTTCGCGTTCTCCGATCGTTCCAGTGTTTTCCCGAACCCCCATCCTTACGTCCATCATCTCGCTATCTATGCCCCATCAATATCTCTGAGCTGGTGTCGGCCCCGAGATCTCCAGGCTGAACGAGATCGCCTGCCGTGTAGACTTGCTCTCGAGCGACGAGGGCGCCAGCTGGGAGCCTGAGCTGCCTCGATTGGTCTGCTGTCCCATGGCGAGCGTGAGGACCTTGCATTAACGCAGGTGCGTTAATCTGCCATGAGATTCGTCTGCAGCCACCTCAATATTGAATTTCTTCTCGACACGCGCGAGCTTACCGGCCAGAGGGAGCCAAGTTCAGCGTGCATGACTACAGCGGTCCGCAGGACGTGCACGTCGTGCCTGCGTGTGCTGATTATGGTATATGACAATTCTCTGAATGCGAGTAAAATGCCCATTTGACGAGTTATGCGGAGGAGATATTGATGGTGACTACGACGAAACCACATCCCCTTGCTAGCCCCGTAAACTACAGTATCACTTGATTGTACCAATTATACATGTAGTTGTAGTGCTTCGCCATAGTGTTCGAAAAGAAGTAAATAAGCGCCCCTGAAGCCTGAACACCCTGAACACCCTGAACACCCTGAAAGGCAGGCTTTCAGGGCGTTCAGGGCTTCAGGACGCGACCAAAGTACTGATGCGTGGGGATCGAGCACCACCTGGAGCTGCATGATCTCTCCTATCGCGGTAGAACCCACTTCACACGAGCCATCCGCAAACTTTTCTGCGGCCGGACCCTTGGAAGTGGGATCGCAAAAAAGCTTTCCTTCGCGCAAGATGGCCAGCTACGTAAAGGAACTATGGCGCCTGCAGCCCCGTCACTTTGTCATCTCCGCTTGCGTCTACCAGAATCATATTCGCTTCATGTTCTGGGACCGCGCGGGCGTTCTTGTCTCTGATCAAGTCGATTTTGCTGCTACGCCGGAGCCCATGCTGCGGTTCTTCTACTACCTTGCGCTTGCAGATAAGGTGCATAGCTGGGGCTATGACACTACCGTCCAGCTTGCGACATCGGATGAGGTTATGCTCCTACAGAGCTACCGGAGGAAACTGGAGATTCAGTGCGTCGGCCGTAAGAGTCAGAATCCAGCCTATTGGTACCTGCAAGGCGTAGTGAATATGCTCAGTGATCCAAAGCATTTCCCGATCTCTAAAGTAAGCTCATGCATCGTGCTCCCTGTTGTCATTCTTTTGATCATATTGTATGTCAGGTCTACTTCGAACACGACATTTTCGGTAGGATGTACGATCCGCCTCGCTGCTTTCTGATTGGGAAGCCTGTGCAGGACCCACTGTCTCTCACAGGGCGGTCGACCAAGGCATTTGCTGCGTACGACCTCACGGATCAGAGACTGGTCTTCATGAAAGAATACTGGGTCGCTGAAGGCGCACACGTCGAGCTGGATGCATTGAAGAAGCTGATGCACCGTGGCGTAGAGTACATCGCAACTGCTCGCTTTGGGGGATTTGTCGGCGGGGGCGAGACGATCTCTCAAGCCTACATGCTTGAAGACAGTACCCATAGAAAGCCATATCGGCTGAGGCACCATCGTTTCATCGTTCAAGAATACTGTCGCAACTTGGCAACTTATGCGGATGAAAAGGAGCTCATCCAGGTGGTGCATAATAGCTACGAAGGTGCGTTTCGCGCATCGGCTACGGGTCTCTGCGTTGAGACGCTCGTTCATCATCTTAGCTCACCGTCAAGCCTGGGAGAAGGCTAAGATTTTACATTGCGACGTGAGCATGGACAATATCATGATCAATGTCGAAACGGGTCGAGGACTTCTTATCGACTGGGACCTATGCAAGGACGAGGGCGAACTCGATAAAGGAGCTACCCAACACAAACGTTCGGTGAGTATTTGAGATCACACTAGTACTCATCATATGGGACTCAACCTACTCTAGGGGACATGGATGTATATGTCCGCAACTTTGCTGCAATACCCAAAGAAACCAAACGAACTATGCGACGACCTCGAATCTTTCCTCCACGTCCTGTCTATCATGGCTTTGCGGTTCCATCTGCATGACCAGTCTAGCTCATACGAAGATAGCGATGGCGTGTCCCACCTTGACCAGCTGGATCGCAGGATGAACAACCAGGTTCTTCTCCAAACCTTGGAACGATGTCAAGAGGTAGTCAGGATCGGCGAGTACGACGTTGGAGGCGAATTCAAGCTGCTGCGATTTTTGAGTGGTAAGAACGCTGTTCGGTGGCGGGATAATGATTCATCCCCATTATCCTCCCTTATCAACAATCTGTTTCGTGTGTTGTCGCAACGGTACAAGAATATGGACGACGAAGAATACGATCGCAAGTGGGGGCCTGAGTCCAAGTCTCGAATTGCTGACACACCATCAACACGGACGGGGTTGCAAGGACGTGCCGTGTCCCAAGAAAGACGATCTCCTACACTGTCATCCTTGATCCATTCGGACTTTGACAAGTTTTTCGAGCTCCCGGAACCCTATATCGAGACACAGTACTCTGAAAAGACAGAAGATCAGTTCTACGGCCTGTTAGGCACGAAGGGAACGTTTTCACAAAGCTCAAAGAGAGGATCTGAAAATCTTCAAGTCTCTGGAGATGCTCGTCAATCGAAGAGATGGCGGTCGGGGGATTGATCCGGAGGAGAAACACCGGTAACGAAGAAGGCTTTGTGCCCGCACGGGTGGTAAGAATAAGTTCTTTGACGCGTATCACAGTACTTTCATGCGCTGAACTTGCTGGTTGCAATTGTAAATGAGTGTTTTACAGCAGAACCTACCTTCAGTGTGTCCAGCACGACAATCGTGCGGTAGTATGAAGGTGGACGACGAAACCCCTAGAAGATGATGCTTGTGTCCGCTTTGGGAACAAGGGACCTCTCTTACCTCCATCATCGTCAAAGGACCTCAGTAAGACACTTCTGTATCTACCTAGCAACCATGTGAAACCAGAGAATTGTGAAAATTTATGCAGTGAGTTACTTTGTTCTGCTACGGGCATCCCGGCACCCCCTTGTCCTCCAACAGGAAACTTCTTACATATATGATGGAGCCCTTTTGCATGCAGCTACAGGCCTCGCATTTCTCCTGGTCTCGAAGGTATGCAGTCCTTGTTCAGACTGCGTCCCCGATGGACTATCCAAACTTGACGTTCGCTTCGTACAGTAGAAATCATTGAATCGGTGTTTTACCGTGCCAATGGCCACTCCCAATTTCTTTCCCAGTTCTACAGTTCGCTCTGCAAACGCTTCGCCTGTCGTTGTTCGCCGACGCCCGAAGGAGTCTCAGAAGGGCTCTCTGCCGATATATTCAAGGCCACGGCCGTATGGGCTGCCGAGCCCTCCGCATGCTCTGCGGACCCGCTATCCGTTGAAAGGTAGACCTCGTGGCAAGGGCGCTGAGGGCGTGTATTCACGACGCGTACGTCATATGTATCATTATTTTTAGGCGTGATCCTCACTTGATGTACCAGCATGGTGTTGACGAGGAAACAAAACAAGCACTGAAACAGTCTGAAGACCACGCCCAGGACGACCCCGATTTCTTTCAAAACTTGGCGGAATGTACGTGAGCCATGGCATTTTTGAGGGTCTGCGTACATTACTGATGTAGCTATGAAAGATGCCGGGCAACTACGCCAAAGAGCCGAGAAGCTCATAGAGGTTACGACTCAAGAGAGCCAATCGTTCATAGGAATCAGGGGTGAAGCCAATCGAATATTTCAAGGTATTGAAGAACTCGAGAAAGAACAACACGAGTCTCACCAAAGCACCCTCAAAACACGCAGCTACATCAAAGAAAGGGACCGGGAGCTCCATGAAATGCAGATTGCATTTCGGGAACGTCGACGGGCAGATCGACAGGCTGGTCTACGATGATACACCACGTCCGCCGTCCTGAATAGCGTAGTACGGTATGAGTAACCAACGGCCCTGTGACTCCTTCGTGTATGCACTGTACATCTATCCACTATGGGCGATGCCCATGAACCCGCTGCAATTCAGCCTTCATGGACTGAAGATCGTCGTACAACTCTTGTCTCTCGTGCGTGAGCTGATCGATTCGATCGCTTCTCTGTTGAGCTTGATCTTCGATTTGCCGCTTCTCTTCTACACTGATCTTCCACTGGGCAATGGTCCTTCCCAACTCATCGCTCTTTCCCTGCAACTCGATCATTAAGCCGCCATTCTCCGCGCTAAGTCTTTCGATTTTCCCTTCCGCCTGCCCTAATCTGTGCCTCGTTATTTGAAGATCGTGGTAAGTATCTTCTCCCCATCGCTTCTTCTCAGCCAGTTCCTGCTGTGAAACCAGCAGCTGAGATTGGATTCTCTGCTCGGTCTGCTTCAGGTCGCGGATTTCCTCTTTCAATCCCTGCACCGCAATCTTTGCTGCGAACCGAAACATCTCAGCTATATGCCAACATGTCCACAGAATCAAAATTCAACATACCCAATCTCAGCACGTCATCGTCGCTCGGATTCCTGTCCGTCCTCGGCGACGATAACTCTGTGACGACTTCGGCGTACAAATCTCGAAACCGCCGCGCCCGGCGTGCATCTCGCAGTCTCCTGACATGCGCGTTCGCCGGCGACTCGACTGGCAAGGAAGGAGCCTCCTGAATGGGGTCTTCCGGAACGGCGCTGGGCTCCGCCGCCTCGTCCTTGCTCGTGTTCGTCCGCTTGCTCGCGCGTTTGATCGGCGCCCTAGCTTGCGTAGCATCACTAGGAGGGGATGCGGAGGCTTTGCGCTTCTCCAGCTTCGGATGTGCGGCAGGAACCTGAAATACCGCGCTCGTTCCAGCGATCTGACGACTGGGCGTGCGGGAAGGTAGTTGTGACAACCCAGGAAGCGATGCTGTGGTGTTTGCGGCGACCTGCGAGGACTGCGGCGTAAGAGAATCCGGACGGACAGTGAACGCTACAGGTTGGTATTGAGGGACCCGGTTTCTTATATGAAGACTGCCTCCCGCGGGTATCGATAGACCCGTCTGCGGAAAGGACCCGAAAGGAGAGTATGAGAGTGCCGCTTCCACGGGCGGAGGAGGCATCCCCTGGTACGGTGGTTCTGCGTTCGTCGCAGACTGGGACCGATCCTGGTTCTGGTTGTCTGGCAGAATAGCGCCCTGGGCCGGCGTTGCATCAGCAGAGGCCATTGCAGGCGGTGCTACATCATCTACAGAAAAGCGAAACACAGACGAAGCGTCGGCACTCTGTTGGGGATAGCTAGACCAGCTGTCTGCAGTAGCATGGTAGGGAGTTTGGCTTCTGATATTGTCGCTGTAGCCTGGCATAGGCACCGCAGCCACCGGAGACGAGCCGCGAAATGCGGGAAAGTTTACCATGGCGGGTGATGGCGGAGGCAGCTGAAAGTGTGATGATGGTGGCTGCAGAGCTGTTCCTGCAGAATGAAAGGGGAGTTGGTGATTGCCAGCCAAGTTCCCATGGTACAGACCACGGGGACCATCCACGCGGGGTGTTGCAGGAATGGGACGAGGCAGGGAAGACGTCCGCACAATACCTGGAGCGTCAGACGATGTAGACGAGGGTGCGATGAACGCCGATGCTGGGTCCCAGAGTGCACCACTGGTGGACGAAGAGGACATGTCGCCGAACTTCTGTGTTGGCGGAGAGAACGTTGGCGTCGCATGTACTGGTGAGGTAATTGAAGGCGCAGCATTAGCCTTCGACGCGGGCCGTAGGGACACCATTGACGATGCTGAGGAAGATGGACGAGATCGTGAAGCAGAGCGTGAAGGCCGCCGAAGAGATGCAGGACGTGAGGGCGGAGCCATTGGCGTAGAAGCGCCTGTGGGTACATGCTGTGCGGACCCTTCTCGAGGCTGGTCCTCCGGGAGCGGCACATCTCCTCCATCGTTATTAAAAAACTGAAGATATGCCTCGTTCAGAGCAGGGTCGTAAGACGAGCCTGAACGAGATGCTGATCTACAATGGTGTTAGTCAGATTAACGCATCGAAACATGGATAATCAGGACTTACAGCTGACTTGAATTCTGAAACGCACTTGAGTTCGATAGAGCATCCTCTCCGAAGGATGGCGCAGCTACCCCTTGAGGGTGTGAAGCAGTACAGGCGTCCTCGGAGTGGCTGGAAGCGTGCGATGGTCGGGATGTTGCTGGTAGCCGCCCTGCGGCACAGAATAGCGTGTCTCTCCCGTCGGCTGTTGCGCATATTCGGTTTGACGGATCGCATAAGGGCCCATCGATGGACGAGGGTCTTGACTACGGAATCGGTTACCAGATGGCACCCCCACCGAGAACACGATGTATACTCACGGCCGAGAATGAGGTGCGCTGTGCGCAGATGCTGGATCATGTTGACAGCTAGGGTCAGAAGGTGCCTGCATTGTCAGAGAAACCTGGAGGCCAGTCAGTAAGTAAGTGATTATCTGACATCAGCGACAGCTATTACCAAAGAGCGAGGGTTGAAGAGCGAGAGGGCGAGGGCAAAAAGCGGGACCCTACTAGCATCTGACTCCTTTCGACTTGCGCGCGTGCTCACGCACGTTGCTATCTTCGTCGATATCGGCGACGCGACAAAAGCACAGGTCAGGCTTCGAAGGCTTGCCCTTATTCTCAGGATTTCTTCCTGTAGCTATGAGCTCGTAAGCAGCGAGGTTCACTTGATGACTTCCAAGCATCTTGTTGACAGTGTCGCACTAGACGTCGCTTTAGTCAGAATTTAGCCCACATGACGAAGTCCACTCACAATGGTTTCACACACTCCGGGTTCATCGTCAGCCAACGAGATACTCCGGAATGCTCCTTGCACCAGTCTATTTCCCAGGACGGGCGGTGAGTCGCCAAAGCAGTGGAAGGCGAGTTTAAACCACTGTTCAACTGATACCACGGCATACTCGGCCCTCATCTCAACCTCCCTGTGAACGATTCTGGCTGATACGAGACCTCTGCAGAACGATGCGTAGTCTCGAGCCGACAAAAGCTAGCCGAACTCTGTTCGAGAGATTGAAGTGGTGCGGCTCGTGGAAAAAATGGGTAAGGGTTATATTGACTCCTGTGAGTACAACCTTGACTTACGTATAATGAAGATCGCACGTGTCCGAACCGTACCGTCCAGGCCGTCCCAAGGCTCTGTAACTCCTCGACCCATCTCCGCGTGTCTTCCGGACATCATCCGTTGACAAGTAATGATAATGGTTGTTCTTCCGACAGACCTCGATGTCGATTTCAAATCCAGACGTAGAGGAGCACCGCGCAAGATGGCCTGACGTAGAGCACGAGAGGTGAGCCACCCTTTGTGAATCGAATGCCGTGTCTGTTTCCAGGTCCATGGACACGAGGCAGGATGGCAGCGATCCACGATGGGACATTGGACCCAAAGAGCGTACCCGGGTTCTGTCACGCTGATCTCGAAGGTCAGCTGAAAACTGCGGCATCTTCATCTCAAGCCTTCACCCCCACGTTTCCCAGCCGGCGGTCGACGCATAAGTGAAGTACGCGGCTTCTGATGGGTAAGAGCAGAAGCGAGGCGACGACACGCGGCTGCCTTGAGTTGTATGTCAGATATGGTATGCACGCAGCGGCGCCTCCCCATATAGATGTCTCGACGCCCTTCGCCAAGTCTATCCATGTCCGTCAGTAGCTTGTCCCACATCGATACTGAGGATTTCGACCTGTTTTTTGAATCGCCTATCTCTTCGCTCGATACAACACCTGTCACCACGATGGTACCAAACGATAACATTACCCCCGTTTCTCTCTCGCTTCCCGAGATCCTGGAGAGTAGCCAGCGTACGCCTGCCGCAGAGCACGAAAACCAATCTCCTGGAGTTGCTTCAGAGAGCAACCAGAAGTACGGAAAACACCAGAGGTTCTACTTTGATGACGGGAATGTGACGTTCATGGTCAGTTATATCTTGGTCAGTGTTGATCCCGGTACTCAAGCATTCGCAGGTCAGAGACACACTTTATCGTGTCCATCGATACTTCTTCCAGCGCGACTCTGCGCATTTCGCCGACTTGCTCGTTAGCCACCCACACTCCATAGCGGCGGACGCATCCGAACCGATTGCATTAGAGGACGTCGAGTCCACCGAGTTCGATGCTCTGCTATCCATCCTATACCCTGCGTAAGTCACATCCGATCCTGATAGATGAATTGGCCCTCACCCGAGCTTCAACAGCGACTTTCACGAATGCGAAGTGAAAACTGTCGATGCATGGACAGCCGTCCTCCGCCTCGCTACCAAATGGTCCTTCACATCCATTCGCAAGCTCGCCATTGATCGCATAGAGCCTATCGCATCCGCCGTCGATAAGGTTGTCCTTGGTCGGACATACACCATCAACGCATGGCTGCGTCCCGGGTTCGTAGCGCTGTGCGAGAGGGTGCAGCCGCTTACGAGGGACGAGGGACGCCGACTCGGGGTCGACGACGTCATCTTGGTCGCCGCCATCCGCGAGGGCATGCGGGTTCAGCGTCCAGGTATCGGCCGGGCCGAGGTTGATGCCGTCGTCAGATCTCGTCTCAGCGTCACGGATAGCAAATTGCATTTCGTGTCGATGCCGAGGACCTCCAAGTTGAAGACCGACACGTCCGAAGTTGCTCCTCCGACAGGCTCTGAAACCGAAGTAGGAGTCGATATATGCAGACGTAGGACCGACGCTGAGGCTGAAGCGATTGTGCAGGCCCTTGAGGATGACGCTGCGAAGGGCCAGGCGAAGGTGAAGCTAGAGTTCAGAGCCAAAGCTGTGAACGACGCTGCTCTCAACGCCGCGGATAGAGTCGAGTGGTGTCCGGCAGCGCCACAAAGAGCAAACGAAGAGACGGTCAGGTCAGACACGGAAGAGATGGTCAGGGATATGGCAGCAGAAGAAGAGCAAAAGAACGAGAAAGCCCGCGAGCTTGCGCCGATGAGCTCCTGGGAGGCAAGACCAGCACAATCACCGGTTGGCTCTGTACGGGGTAGGCCGCTCTCATAAGCGATTGTTTTCGATCCTCACCTTGATCTGCACTTGCGATAGCTGGCCAGATACCCGTTGCCAGCCCTCCCACGCCTACTCCAGCAGACCCCTGGAAAAGACAAATAGCTTGGAACAAGATAATTCCCGCGCTGAAGAGTACGCCAGACCGGCCGAAGAATACAACACACGTCGAAACTCCGGCTTTGCTCCAAGGTTAGCATTTCCATGCAATAGTCCAACAAGGCAATTAATAGGAGTGAAGATGAGGAAGGCAAGAACGAGGAGGGAGTAGCATCAGCTGTCGATGTAGGCCCGGAACGCGCGAAGGAGACTGATATCGCGAATGAGACGGGATATTATTCGAAGATATCTGCTTCGCAAAAGAAAAAAATGAGGAGGGATATGCAAAGACGTCACAAGGTCAGTCATCCATGCTCTATTCAGCACAACTTTGAACATCAAATATGATGAAAAGCCTACGACTCGAAGCCCAGAAGCTGACGTGAGTGACCATCAGGCTCAACTCGAAAAGGAGAGAGCGGAAAAGGAGGGACAGGAGGATGAGGGGTACTGGCGATGACAGAGAAGTTGCGAATGCGAAGATACCTGGGTAGATGGTATGTCTGATCATGGTGATTTTTTCATGATAATGAGCTGTGGACTCATTCCGAATGCACAGATCAGTCGAGCTGCACGGTCTTTGACGGCAGAGATAACCATTGCCCACGTACTCAACCGTGTAAACTTGAAATATTGTTGATATATCCTCCAGCAATCTGTAGCAGTCGCGATGCGGCGCATCTTTCCAGCATGAGAGATCAACGTACAATCGCCTGAGGATACACATACTCAACTCGATGTCAGCCACCGTCCGAGTCGAGCCTTTCACGAACATAATATTTCCTTGATCGATATTGTATCCGGCAAAGTCTTCTGAACCATAACTCATGGAAGACATAAAGCATGAGTCGCCCCACCGATGTATACTCCCCCGTCCTAGGCACCCTGGATGCAACTGGTGATTTGCGCCTGGGTCACGGTGTATGATAACCTCGAAGCTGCAGACTCACCTCATTGATGTCATACGAAAAACCGCTTCCAAAAATTGCGTTGGTATGCTTCAAACTCATCGCGCTCGCGCCTCAAAGACTCCGCGGGGCTCTTCCGATGCCAACTCGAACCCGTCGAGAAGCTCATCCTGCGTTATGATGTTCATCTCTAATCCAAGTTGGTCAAATTTGAGAATCCGTCATACGATTGCTGTGTTGACGTAGCTTCCGGATACGTCCGTACAAGGGTGTTCAAACTAGGATACCCTTTGAAAGTGTTGGTATGGACGTGATGAACGACTCGGAAGTGAAGTCTGCTCAGACTGCGGCAGCGTGACGCCGGTCTTCTCCGCTGGCCGGCGCCGGCGCCACCGTCCGACTCTCCGAATTTCTTTTCCATCCTCCCCTCGCGCTTGCCCTGCTGCATTTCTGTCAATCTCAGAAGTTTTCTTGCTGCTCTGACTTGGACTCTGAAGAGCAACAACATCTGGCTCAAAATTCTTCCATCCGCCGTCGACCCCGACATTCAGCGCTACGACGTCATCTGGTTCGTTAGGCAGCAGTGTCGCCGTTATGCAGGTTCTGAGAACGAAGGAGGATGGACAGCTGTCGCTAGCTTTTATGGATGCGAAGGGATCGGTGCTCTCATTATAATTGACTTTCGGCGTTGCTCAGGAAGTCGATTAGGCCCGAAAGTCGGCCTGGCGGGGGGAGCACTGGCGTTCATGGACACTGGCAGGACGTTTACTGGGGCCGCGAGGCGAGCACCGGATTCAAGTACGGGACGACAGAGTTGTAGACGAAATACCCCTCCGGTGAGCGCTTCGTTTCCGTTTACAGCTCTTTGGACACGAGGCGGGGTGGGAGGGTCCAGTGCCACGGTTAGGCTCAGATCTTGAAGCCTAGCTAGGATCTGCGCGGCCTTCACCTCAATCACCTCCACGTTGCGCAACCCGCAGTCAGCATACGAGCGAACAAGGCAGCTTCTGATAAGAACAGAAGCGGGGCATCGGCACGCGTCTGCCTTGAGCTGTACGTCAGATATAGCGCGCACTCAACGTCGTTCCTCCCCTATATCTGCCTGGACGCCCCCAGACGGATTCGCCAATGTCCGTCAGCAGCTTGTCCTTCACTGACCCTGAAGACTTCGACGTACTTTCCGAATCGCCCCTCTCTTCGCCCGATACACCAGCCATCGTCACTATGTCGCTGAATGACAACATTACCCCCGTGTCTCTTTCGCCTCCCGTTGTCTGGGTAGGTCGCTCGCGTACGCCTGCCGCAGAGCAAGAAGTTCAGTCTATTCAATCTCTTCAAACTGGGAGTGGCCAGACATACGAGAAACACCCGAGGTTCTACTTTGATGATGGGAATGTGACGTTCCTGGTGAGTGATATTCGAGCTAACGTTGCAATCTCGGTACTCAAGTCCTCGCAGGTTGGAGACACGCTGTACCGCGTCCACCGATACTTCTTCCAGCGTGATTCCACGCACTTCGCCAACCTGCTCCTGGGCCACCCGCTTTCCGAGGCGACGGACGCATCGGGACCAATTGCATTGGACGACGTCGAATGCAACGAGTTCGATGCGTTGCTATCCATTCTCTACCCTGTGTAAGTCCCATTTTACCCTGATAACCGAAATTGCCCTCACCCGAGCTTCGACAGCGACTTCCACGAATGCGAAGTGAAGACCGTCGATGCATGGACCGCCATCCTCCGCCTTTCTACCAAATGGTCTTTCGCATCCATCCGCAAGCTCGCCATAGCTCGCCTGGAGCCCATCGCATCCGCCGTCGACAAGGTTGTCCTAGGACGGACGTACACCATCGATGCATGGCTGCGCCCCGGGTTCGTAGCCCTATGCGAGAGGGCACAGCCGCTCACGAGGGACGAGGGACGCCGACTGGGGGTTGACGATGTCATCTTATGTGTCACCGTCCGCGAGAGTATGCGGGCCCGGCGTCCGGGCGTCAGCAGGAGCGAGGTCGAAGGCTTGGTCGACTCCCACCTCGACCCCGTGCAGCATGCGGCTCCAGCGAACAAGGCAGACGAGGTTGTCAAGGCTGTCGCGGGAGCGAGCCCCAAGCTTGCCCCTCCATCCTTTAACTCTCTGAGGACCCAACCGGCACAGAACAGTGGTAGGGCAAAGCCAGCCCCTCCTTCCGATCCCTGGAAGAGACAGATGCCTTGGGATAAGAAGACCTCGGCGTTCGGGGGTTTCGTAAGCTTGGCCTACCCTAATTCTCCGCTTCCCGTTCACACTGTCGAACCATCCCCAACGTCTCCTCCTGGCCCGTCACCTCTGTCAAATTCGACCCCTATTGAAGGCCATGATAACTACTAGCGGGCAGGTGCCACGGAAAGGGTCGTCCTCGAGTACGGCAACCAGCCAGACGATCATTAATCAAACCTACGTTGCATATTTCGTAGTCAATAGAGGTATCATATGATGTGTATTGCATGTCCGTATATTCGACAAAGAGGATTTCAGAATGTCACATGTACTAGCAAGGTTGGATTTTGTGCTAAGCTCAGTGCTCCGACTCGAGTTTCTGCAGCCGCCAGCCTAGGTGTTGAGAGCGTCCAAATTAGGCAAGTGTTTTACCATAATCGGTGATGCTGGCCGGGCGGGCGGCTCAGTCGCAGCATAACGAGCCTGACATCCCTTCTCTCTTACAACCATACACCGGACTACTACGACCATGGCAGCAAACTACGACAATCTGCTCGCATTTCTCTCTGAACCTCCTTCACCCTCATCAGCGAAGAATGAATCTGTGAGCTCCTGTTCGCCTGGTCTGCTTCATTTCTAAATGTCGGAGATGTATTAGGCGTTACTGGAACCCTATACGTACATCACAGCTACACCGGGGAAGGAGATTCGAGCAGAGATGATCGCGGCGTTCAACAACTGGCTGAACGTGCCCGCGCCGAAGCTGCAGCTGATCTCGCGGGTCGTGAGCATGCTGCACAATGCCAGTCTCTTGTAAGCGGCTGTCCTTTCGTGCTTAAGTCTATCCACGAAACTATTGTAGGGTTGACGACATCGAAGACGACTCTCAGTTGCGCAGAGGCCAGCCTGGTATGCTACTTTGTCGTAGGATTGCAGTCCAGCCCAGGCTAACTTTCTCGATAGTTGCGCACAAGATCTATGGAGTTCCACAGACAATCAATACCGCGAATTACGTGTACTTTCTTGCGTATAAGGAGCTGTTCGCTCTACGGTCCTCGGCTGTCTCTTCTGCTGCAGTAAGTGACGTGGTCATTACTTATTGCCATATCAATATAAAGCAGCATTTGTCCCAGTAAAGACGGGCGCTGGCCCATCCTCAGGAGAAGTTCACACAGCCGCATCAGAAGAAAGGCTTTACTCGGACGTTGACTTGGACAGAATCGTTACTGGTAAGTCCCTTGTCACCTCGCAGACGCCTCAGTCTGTTATCATGGCGTTATTGGCTAGTTCCATTCATCATCCAACTGCCAATGAACTGACCCGATCATCCAGATGAATTGCTCAATCTGCACCGCGGCCAAGGTCTTGAGCTACTCTGGAGAGACTCGCTGAGCTGTCCCACAGAAGAAGAATACATCGGGATGGTCAACAACAGTTGAGCTCGGATATTGACATCGACTTTAATGACTTTGAGTTGACAATATTCACAGAGACGGGCGGGCTATTCCGAGTGGCGGTCAAACTCATGATGGCATGCGCTACCACCAACCCGACTGTGTGAGGCTCTGCTCGCATGACGTCTGGATCTGCTGATTTACGCGGGGGTGTTTATCCCGACAGAGACTATGTCCCGTTGGTCAATCTCATCGGCGTGTACTTTCAAATCAGAGATGATTACATGAACCTCCAGAGCAATCAGGTGCGGGACCTCGATATTCCATCTCTGTCGCGGTCGTTCATGCCCTTGGCACAGTACGCGACCAACAAGGGCTTCGCGGAAGACCTGACAGAAGGGAAATTCTCCTTCCCCATCGTCCACGCCGTCCGCGCAGACACATCGAACCGACAAGTGCTCAGTAAGCCCAGCTTCCAATTAAAAACACCGCTTTAGACTACTCACATCTCCCCAGACGTCCTTCAGAAACGGCCCACCACACCCACGCTCAAGACGCACACGATCGCTTATCTCAAAACGCGGACGAAATCATTCGACTATACTCTGCAAGTGCTGCGCAAGTTAGAGACACAGGTCCACGCTGAGATCCAGCGGCTTGGCGGGAATCCCAAGCTCCAGGCCATCGTGGACGCGCTTCACGTCAAGGACGAAGAATGAAGCACCCCTTGCCCAGCATGGTATATAGTATTAGCCGTTTGCAGTCTCGTTATTTCATCAGCATTCACTGGTCGTATAGATGACCACCGTGCACCGGAGTATATCGGAAACAATATACAATATACACAACCCCCATTATAATTATCAAACCATATACACCTCGTAATCGTTCGAGCGACGATACATGTACACCGTCTCAGTGCAAAACCTGAAGCATACATATACCGGCCCTCTTTTAGTTTTGCGCGACGCCTACTATGCGTTACGCTGCGAGCGACTCGTCCATCTTCTTCAACAGGTCCCTCGCCTCGCGCGCGGGACGTGCGATATTCGGCTTGTCCGTGCCGATGCTCTCCTGGATCTTCTGGTTGATGCCCTGGATGACGGGCTGGAACACGTGGGGTATTTCGAGATGTGGCGTGTCTTCATCGCCGGAGAGCACTGCGAGAATGCAGCGCGAGGAAAGCACGCTCGGTGGCGTGCCTCCAATCAGATATGTCCTGCAAATATGGTCAGCCTAGACGTTCAAGTGTGACTTTGGACGGAGGGACGTACTCGACGATCGGCTGCACGAGCTGCTCGTTCGAAACGGAAATGGCTGCGAAGAGGGCAGCCACCGACTGCATATAGCTCTCTGAACAATTGCTCAATCAATCAGCGTCGTTCAATGTTGTTAAGCGAGTCATTAACTTACCATCGTGGCTCTCCTTGAACGCATCGGAGACGAGCTCGACACAAGCTTCCTTGGCCTTGTCGCCAACATTCTTTCCGCCACTGCGAATAACGTTGGCGAGCGCAAGCACCAAGCTCGCCGCAATACCGTCGTCGTTTGCGCGCGCGCCAGTAATGAGCTCCGTGACCACAGGATCCACCCTCGGCTGGTTCTTCATGAGCACGCCGAGCGCCTGCGCAGCCCTGGTGCGGACGACCACACTCGCGGCATCGCTCGCGCTCTTGACGAACGTGCGCTGGAGCTGCGGGAAGAACGGCTTCACGAACGCGGGGATGCGCTCGAGCATCGTCGTGAGCGCGTTCAGGATGCCCGTCTTCACCGCGGGCGGGTACGTCGTCGCCTGCGTCGCGACGCGGATGAGCGGGCCCGTGAACGGCACGACGAACGGCTTGATCGCGGCCTCGTCCGTGCGCTCGACGAGGTCCCCGATCGCGTACGCCGCCTGCTCGCGCTGCTCGTTGCTCCCCGTCGTCAGCCCCGCGATGATGATCGGCACGAACGGCGCGACGCCCTTCGGCAGGCTGAAGCCCGGCACCGTCGTGTGCGGCCCGCCCGTGCCCTCGATCGTGCGCCGCAGCGGCACGACGAGCGGCTCGAGCTCGTCTTTCGGCACGGATTTGACGAACACGTCGAGCGCGCTCCAGGCGGCCGTGTGCACGGCCACGTCGCGGTCGTCGAGGGAGGAGACGAGTTGCCGGATCCAGTCGACGCGGTACAGCGATGAATCGAGCTCGGAGACCTCGCAGAAGATGGAGAATAGTTGGGAAGCGCTCACGCGGCGTCTGGGGCTGTCGTGCTTGACCCTGCGAGATTCTGGTGTGAGCATAGTTCATCGTTCAAAAGAGCTCAACTACGTACCATCCGAGAAGGACCAGCATCAAGGTGTTCAAGCCCTCATTGTCGTCGATGGAAGCGAGAAGGGCCCTAATGGCATCATCAACAGCTTCGTTCAGCTCTTCATCAGGCTCATCGTCCAAAGTTTCCTGGACTTTGACAAGTGCGCTGAGGATCACGGTGAGTCGCTTGCTGAGTGCATTACCCGCCACTGTGACGAGCGAAGCCAATGCTCGTGCATTGAAGACCGACATGGGTGTGGCAATGAGAGTAGGAATCAGGACTGGGAAGACAGTCGACGCCCGAACCTGTGTGTACGAGTCAGGACTTGTCAATACTAATAAGAGTAGAATTGCCTTACATTCATGACTTCCTTCAGTGCTTGCAGAGCAGTGCCTGAGCTCTCTCCAGGCTGACGGAGGGCCTCCAATAGCGTAGGAATAGTTTGGTCGATAGCCTTGACTCCAAGACGCTCCTGGAGAACATCGAATGCTCGGGCAGCAGCGGAACGGACATTGGCCTCATCGTCAACAAGCGAAGCCCGAACCATAGAGATGATATCGTCCTCGTTGTTCTCTTGTTGAGTCTCGTTCGAGCTGTTGCTGGAGGACTGTAAGTACGGCGCGGTCATGTTGAATTCGAAACACTGACAGCACTTCGCAGATGGTGAGGCAGACTCCTTCTCTGGTCCGGGCATCGGGCGACGATGCCTTCGAACGAAGAATAGCGACGACATCGCCCACGATTCTTTCGCCAAACTTGCGACAGATCTCCGTTGTTGTGCGAGCCGCAGTCTATATTCCAATCAGTATCGTAGCCTTTCTCCTAATCAGAACACGTACCTCTTGTTGCTCCACCTCTGTGCTTGACAGCAACAATATGATCTGGGTAATAAGCTCGCTGAGGATTTCCCTGACTGAAGACATCCTCGTCAATACAGCTGCGTTCGACAATTATGAAAAAAACCCTCACCCGTCCTGGGAGTGTTGTGCACGAGCGCCTTCCAGATGTGAATCGAGGACTGCCGCACACTGTGTACCGCATCTTGACGAGCGAGGTACAGAGCAGAAAGGATGCGATCCCGACGTTCCGCGCCGAGAACCTCAACGAGCGCTTTACGTGAGCTCTCCGCGACCGCGACTTCGGCGCCCTCTTCGTCTTCCTCGATCTCAGCCTTGCCGCTGATACCAGAAACTTTGAAGAGCAGCTCTCCCACCAGCGTAATGGACGATTGCTAGCGAAAAGTAACAAGTCAGTAATATCCTATTTGGTAGGATGGAGTGGAACGAACCCTAATCCTCCAGCCAGGGTCGAACATACCCTGTTCGAGTTCGGGCAGGAGAAGATCGATGGCTCGGCTCGAGTAGTTGGTGACGATCATCCGTCCTGCACGCATGGCCGCTTCGCGGACATACTCCTCCGTATCCGACAGACCGCCAAGAATGGGAGGGATAATCTTAGGCAGATGAGGCTGGAAACGCGTACCGAAAGTTGCAGGCAAGAAGACAAGCAACGACATGAATCCTTCCTTGACAGTGCTGCGCGGCGATTGAGCATTCGCGATGATGTCAGGCAGAAGGCCCTCGAGACGCTCCATTCCGAGACCAGACAACACCTCACTGAGACCCTGTGCTGCACCTTGACGATCGACACCAGACGTGTCCGTCTTCAGCGTTCGGATGAGGCTTGGGACAAGATCAGGGAAGTTCACTTCTCCCAGGCGTTCCACCAGGGTTCCGAGCGCCTTCGCAGCAGTGGCACGAGCTTCAGGGACAGGATCGACGAGGACAACGTGAACCATGGGCAAGAGTGTGGGCATATACGGAACGAAATCCTTGGAATCTGTGAGAGAAGCCAGATTTCCAACGATCTGAGCGGCCTTGCGTTTCGTGTCGGCACTGCGTTCGCGCAAGCCTCGTTCCAGGATGGGGATGACCTGGTCCATATATGAGATGGGACTTATATATAGAAGGTAAGGGTGTGAAACATACCAATGCAAGAGACGAATGGTCGATATAATGCACGAAAGATGTCTTGAGCAGAGCAGACAACGCGTTCGGCGTCTTGCTGGGATCGACCATGGCCTTGAGGAAAGTGGGAACCAATGCCTGCACTTCGGGGTTGCTGATGACCTCTCCGAACTGCTTTAAACTCTTGTTTGCTGCCGCACGTACTTGGGCGTGAGAGTCCGTCAAGACGCCAGTCAGGCGGGGAATGATGATCGGCAAGGACTGCGAGAGCTGCCTCGGGGCGCAGTAAGCCATCATACCCAGAAGCTCGATAGAACCCTTCTTTGTTCGCCACTGCTTCTCGTCCAGTCCAGAGAGCAGGTCGGGTAGGATAAGTTTGACGCCATAGCCAGACATGTTCCTCATGATGGTCTTAGCAGCATCAGAGGCAGCTTCTCGTACATCGGGAATGGAGTCACCGAAGGAGGAAAGGAGGAAAGGCTGGGCATGGATGGCGAAGGGCTCAAAGAGACGTCCAAGAGTGCTCGAGAACGTCTCCAACAAGAACATGGCGCCCTGGCGAGGCTCGTACCTCTTCTTGTCCTCAGTTGCAGTCCTCAATTTGCCCAGGATGTCGAACTCCTTCATGCCGGAAATACCCATGCCTTTGATCACACCAGCGAGCCCATATGCAGCACCCCGGCGAGCAGCATACTTCGGTGCATTGAAGAGCTCGTCGAAGAGCTGGTCCACAAGCTTCGGCACAGACGACTTGGTGATCTTGACCAGAGGCGCGAGACAGTCTGATACCGCAAACTGCACCTGTTCAGATGGTGTCTTCAGGGCCTCCACTAGCCTCGAGACAATCGCAGGTAGGCGAGCATCTGTGGGGTCAAGGTGACGAGCGACACGACCGAAGAGAATGACGATGGCCTCCTGAATGAAGTCGGCGGTCTCCGAGGTCGGGTGAGAGCCAGCCAGGTGAGTCTCGAACATGGAGATGAGCTCCGCGAGTCGAGTCGAACCATGAAGGTCGATGACGGCGGCTCCGGCATCGAGCATCCCGCGACGGACGTCTGCGTTGCGGTCTCCGAGTGCCTCGTCGTTGACAAGGAACTCGAAGAAAGGCACAACGTCGACGTCGCCAAATGCTGGCGCGAGGAGCTGGAGGGTGAGTGCGATAGCCAGGCGGGCTTGCCAGGGATCCTGGCGATCCAAACTTTGTTCTACTAGCATACCCTACAGCATTTCGTTCAGTCAGCAACCACGGGCGGAGGGCTGGGTGGCTTACATATTGGTCAAACTCGGGCGCAAGAATTTTGGCCTGATGTAACGAGTGGTTAGTGACAGACGGGAGCATGACGCGAGTGAAGTACCTTCTCCCGATAGAGTGCCTCCAATGCAGCTACCACGTCGTGAATGGACTGTGGCCAGTGCTCTACTGCTTCTGTGAATGCAACAGCGACACTCGAGCGCACATAGGCGTTGTCATGATCTGTAATCGATGTTAAACGATACGCCCATGAACCTGGGATGAGACTGCAATACCTAGGAATTTCTGTAGGGTCGGAAGATAAGATTCGGGCACATCTAAGCCGTTGTCTTCCCATAGATGCCGTGCCAGTCTAGCATTCTGTTCATCCTCATCGTGAGCAGCAATCAAGAGCTCCGGCGACCAGTCCATCTCTGTCAAATCGAAAGGCTGCATCCTCATAGTTAAGATCTTCGAAAAA
Organism: Dentipellis sp. KUC8613; assembly: GCA_002286715.1. NCBI lineage: Eukaryota > Fungi > Basidiomycota > Agaricomycetes > Russulales > Hericiaceae > Dentipellis > Dentipellis sp. KUC8613. The sequence goes on along the minus strand of NSJX01000009.1, from coordinate 301,804 downwards.
GTACCAAGATAAAGACTGGCTGACCTGCAGCGCTTGCAAGCATGCTGTCCGGACGTGCGCTTCCTGCAAAAGGGTGCCATGAAGAAGGATGTCGGTCTCTACAGACGTTGCGTTCGGATATATGGCCTCGCCCATGTCGATGAGCGCAGACGAGGCGTCTTTGCTCAATTTGAGTTGATGGCGCATGGCGTGGAGGATAGCCTCCATAATGAGCACGCGAGGGAAAGTCTTGTCGCCGACTGTTGCAAAGTGGCATTAATAGGCCGTATAATTTGTATGGTATAAGGGAAAACGTACGTTCGCCGCAGTGGAACTTGATGATGTCTAGGGAAAGAGCTACCTGCTCAATGGGGTCATCTTCCTCAGTAAGTCCGATGCCTCCTTTGAGCAGAACCTGGTGGAGCAGCGGGAACGCGTATGAGAAGGTCGCAGAGTCTAACGGTGCTTGCTCAGAAAGGAACCGTAGCCGGTACAGAACGCGAAGTATGAGCTCTAAAGATGCTGGTGAATAGTCTGGGTGGCACCATGAGGAAAACTGACGCACGGTTGATCGGTTCCACTGCAAAGTCCTCGGGAACGACGGGCACATCAAGACTGCGCAACGTTGCAATGCCAATCCATCGGCCGAAAGTCTCCAAGCGCTCGGAGCAGCAATGCGACAGATCCTGAAAACCCATGAACAAAGACTCGGCGACTGCAGGGGATAATACCGTACGAGGTACGTATCAAAGGCACTCCGACCGATGAGTGGCGAACCCTTATGCAGGACGCCTCCGCCAAGCAACAATCCCGCGACATCGGAAACGTAGGCTTGGAAGCCCTCGATGTTGCCGTACACGAGGTGGCTGATAACCTGCAATGCGCGCTTGAGCTTGCCTTGGATCGAGGCCACATGCTGCCTGATCTGCGTCTCCTTTTCGAGCTGCGCCTTGACGAGAGCTTGTTCCTGCTTCGACAGTGTAGGGGTCGCACCAGCCTTCTTCGACGCGATGTTCTTGCGGACTTCGGCTTCCCATTTGGCGATCTCGGCATCTTTGCCCTTCGTCTGTGCGACCTGGGGTTTCTTGGACAGGACTGGAGACCCACAGTCAGCGATGATAGAGGCTTAAAGAACGTGACGCACCGTCAACATAGGTCGTGCCCTCAGGTGTTGCCCAGATGCCGAAGTCGGAATCTGTCAGCGACTGAATGCCAGAGTTGATATCGGCGCGCAGTTGGTCGATGAGCTTGGGAAGCACAAGATCGGAAGATACGAATGCGAGCGTGGTGAGGGCGCGATAACTCGCTTCGTTGAATTCTTCAGAACCGGCCTACGAAAGACTCAACAGCTGCATTTTTCTCGAGACAAGGACCCGCTTACCGTCTCGCTGGGGAGAGACGTAGACAGCGCGACTTTCAGCAGGCGGTCGATTTGGTGCTCTACTAGGTTCCCAGGATCGACCTTTGCTTTCTGACACAACTCGATCCAAGGCTGTCTGAACTTGCCGCCTGTGATCCACAATCAAAACATGCTCTCTGTGAAAAGCCGATGAAACCCACAAATGAGAGGGTGATGGCCCAATACAAGCTGGTCAGTCAGCATCTCCTCGCGGAGGTCGAGTTCCACATCATCGCTGAACGACGCGGTGGACAGAAGGAAGGCCAGGACGCGTGGCTGCTTGTTGGTGGCCGGTTTCTCGTCGTCTGCAGACCCGTTGGCTGCTTTTGGAGGCGTCGACTTTCCGTGCGTCAGGTGTACCTTCAACGCATCGTGAACTACGCCATTGACGACTTTCGGCAGGAGCGTGTTGAGATGTTCCAACCGCAGGGTGACAAGTCTTCGAGATTCTGGAGTCTTCCCGTCGGTGGCGAGGTGCAAGAAGACCAAGCCGAGTTGTGAGCTGGAAGCAACATAGTTATCGGCCTACGTCCACGGTGACAGAATAATTTCAGGACAAACCGCAAGTGATCACTCTTCAAAAGCTCGTGATGGAAAAACACCAGCACGCTCTCGACAGCTCGCAACAACCACGTCTCTTCCTCCGTGCTCGTCGACTTCTGATAGACCTTATCCCACAGCAGGAACGACGGCTTGGACGCGGACACGATGGACTGAATGGTAGCATTGCGGGAGATAACATCTTCTATAGACAGTGTAACGAAAACAACAATCAGATAAACTGCCGAACGAAAGACAGAACGCGATGAAGCTACCGAAAGCGCCGGATCGAGAAAAGGGACCGAGCAAGACTCCCGCGGCGACGTAGCCCTCCAGGGGGCCCCCGGCGGAGTTCAGCGGGTTGGATGCGACGGTTTTCAGGCTTGCCTCGAACGCGGGGAGGGTCGCCTTGGCGAGCTCCTTCGCAGCGTCGTTGGTGAGGTTCTCCAGCTCCCAGAACGCATCTCCGACGAGCGTCACGAAGGCGCGTCGGATCACAGGTTTTTGGCTCTGCATCTCCTTGACGAACGTCGCCACGACATCAGACGGGATAGCCTTGCCTTCTTGCAGATAGAACGCGAGATGCGGCGTCAATGCTGATCCAAGCACAGGGATGGCAGCCTCGTTCGTCTCCTTGGCCAAAAGCGCCGGTACGGTCTTGATCATTGCATCCGACACTGATGTGGAGGGGTTGAGGAATCCAAGCATAGAGTACAAGATCTGGCGGTCGGGGCCAACTGACTTGCCCGCCTTCGCTAGGTTGAGCAGTTCTGTCACAGCGTGCTCTTTGCTTTCGTCAGTAGCCTTTTTCTCTACCACGACTCTGAACAGGGACACAGCGCCGGAGCGCACTAAAGCGTTGGCTGATTTCGCAGAGTTGAGCGTCGGGGTGAGGATCCGACGGAAGTCGTCCGAGTCTAGTGAAGGGGGATAAAAGAGGAAGAAATCACTGACAACTGAAGATGATGATCAGCTACATTCTCGGCATCTCACTGGAAATACAATACCAAGTAGCGCGTGTTCTGGAGAGCGCAGTAGTGCCTTCTCCATGGTTGGAAGCACTGTCCCTTTGAAATCGCTCTCCGATAGTGTCTCGATGAAACCGCGGAGCGATTCCTACGGTGCAATGAGTATCGATCACAGCCGAGGATTGTGGCAAAGGAGTATGTTACCGAGATGTAGTTAGGGACGGGCGTTCGCGACATCAGTACCACGCTGGAATACACTGAAAGGATTTCGGCCTTCACGAGAGAACGTCAATATGATATCAGCGTGATGGGCTTCCGAGCTACCTTGACATCGTCGGGGACTTTGGTCAGGCTAGCATCTTTGACATTCTTCAGACGCGTGGTAACATCTACCGAGACGCCCAAGAGGGGAATAACGACCAACGGAGATGGTAGGCTCTTTGATAGCGCAAGCAGCGTCTTCATCACGACTCGAATGAGTGGAGGAGCCTAAAGCACGGTCGGTATTGCAGTCCGAAAACACAATCGAAGCAGACTTGCCGATCTGAGAGCGCGCCGCGTGCGAACAAGGGCGCTTTTCTGTATAGCTGGCTTGGCGCGGGTGGAAGGATTAAGAAGGAGGTCGAGGAGGACGGCTATAGAGCCAACGAGCTTGTTCCAAGACACGGATGACGAGAACAGGGGGTTGCTCTTGACGCATGCGATGTAGAGACCGCAGCACCAGCTGAGCAGAACGAACAGATCGGCCGGAGCGTACGAACTGCAGAGCGAGATCGGGATGAACGTCGACGCGTCATGGATAGTGAAAGACGTACTTTGCACGTTTGGATATGCGGCCGACCTCATTCGACACCCAGCCCAATATTTGCTCCGTGACTCCCAGCCTGTCGTCCCGCACTTCGTCTCTTCGCACCATTTCTACCCCCACAGCTTCCACGGCTTCTTTGGACGCGCTATCTACATATCGCGGGTATGTCTCGGTCAGAAGCTTGAAGACATCGAGCACTTGGGATAGGCTGAGGTCTAAAAAGCCCGTCATAAGCCATCGAGGAAGCACCGTGAGGATATCACTTACTTTCATGTTTTGCCAAGGGAAGTAAACCTTCCTGCAAGAAGTTGACGCGCACACGAGTCTTGCTCGTCAACAACTGTCTTCTTGCATGCTCCAGAGCCTGTGGCCATTCATCTGACACGCGTTCTCTTTGCCAGATATACCCTAAATCGCCATCCTCCATGTCGTCGGAGGCTGCTGCTGAAGTGATCCAAGACTCGATGTCTAGCCTACCAGCGGCTCCAGAAGAAGATTCTTTGGCTTTGAGCTTTGCGAATGAAGTGATGCGAGGCACTTTGAAGAAACCGAGAAAGATACAACACCTGCTGTACAGTCGTTAGAGTCAATATCGTGAGCGAGTCAAGCCCGGTCCTGCACTTGTTTTTCAGGCCACGAGCAACAAGTCGAAAAGCGTGGCCTGTCACGGCATGTCACATTAGCGTCACAGTAATTATCGATCTCTGCACGTACCACCGAGTCAATCTCTGGGTTCTCTTTTGAAAGGTTCTCGATCCACATAAGAAGGACATGCTGAGAAACGAAAGCATTTCATATATTTCTCTGCACCTGCTGTGTGCTGGTAGGTTATAAAGCCGAGCGTCACAACTTTTTGTTACAAAAGACCCTAATTTAGGGTTTATGACGTTACTGTTACGGTTTACTTCCCCGCATGAGGGTACTTTGGGTAAAATAATGAATCATCTTCGTGGAGCAGCACTCTGGGATCAGGACAGGTTGTTCAGATGTTTACCGCTCCTTGTGATGCCCAGTACTACGCCCTCGTTGCCCTTCCCGAGCTTTGAATTTGAGTCCCGAGGGCAGTCTTCAAATCGCCAACATCTGATCAGATCTGGGCCTGTTCAATTTCGCGCCCTTCGGCTTTAGCGCTAGCGCTGACAGGGTGGCGGTAAGCCAATCATCAGCTCTCCCAGGACTTTATAGTCAAGTACTGCCTCTCGCAAGCCACGACGCGCAGGTATTGACGTTTTCTCTTCCTATCATACTCTTTCTTTCTGGGGTCGTGGCTGCTTATAATCAACTCTCCTTCATTCCACATTCATTCACCATAACGTATTGGGCCCTCTCGTCGGAGAGGCTCCGTCCCCTCGACCAATCGGCTTAACTCGACCCCTTCTCAAAGAAACACCATCTCTCTCTCGCCATGTCTGGAGGTGCGTACCAGATTTAATAACAAGCGTATCCGCTTGCTAATGTCTCGATGTTCTCAGGAATGATCGCGTTGGGAGTCTGTCTGGGCATCGTACTGCTCGCGTGCATCCTTACCGCGGCGTACTTCCTCCTGCGGCGGCGTCGCAGAGAAAGCTACGGCAAACGAGTGTCGACTGCTCGCCCTGTCAGCGATTGGAACCCCGCGAACGTCATCGTGCCATTTGGTGTTCGGGAACCACAGGGTCCACGATTTTCCAGTTGTACGTGCTAATGTGGCCCACCTTCCGCAACGCTGCTCCTTACCTGTAACTTTCAGCCCATCCACCTGGAACTGGTATGCGTACCGCGTTCCAGCGGCCAGACGGTTCATGGCAGTTCTCCGACCCCGACGACCAGTTCTCTCCCCCATCCCTTTCCGACATCGACCTCGAAGCGCAGCGGCGGAAAGGCCGCGACGCCGGGTCAACCACAAACCTCACAAGTCATTCAAGCAAAGCCTCTGTAGAATCAGTCGACATCGTCCCCCCTCCAGCCTACTCGGAAACCGATCGCAACAGTGGGTACCTCAAGCATTAACGACGCGGCGGGCTGTATGTGGGAGTCGGAAGGGGATAACCTGCGCTGCATTGCACTGATCCCACCTTTGTCAAATTGGTGATGGGCTGTCGTCGTCCCTAGTCGTGCTCCGGATGGCTGTACTTGCGAACACGAGCATCCGAGTTTCTGTCGCACTTGATCAGAGCGCTGTTTTGCTGTTGACATCATCCCACTAGTCCTTCGTATAGTTGTCTTTGATTGGTTTACTTTTTTTGCTAGCTACGCTTTCCACGTCCGGGCCTTGGACCCTTCTATTTATTCGAGCTACCCAATCTCAATCATCCTACTCCGTATACCTGCGTCCCCAATACCCTGTGTCCGCGTCATCTACCTACGACAACACGGTTCTGTTGCGTGCGTTGTAAATTCAAATATCTAACATCAGACACACATGATGGCATTTCATGACATTAGTGTGGCCACCGACACATCAGCATGGTCCGTTCAATATTCAGGGACTCGGAGGATGATGGGATTCCACCCTGATTTCTATTGGCCAAGCGGATTTACCACGATCGTCGCGATTTGAGGCATGAAGGATATCCATAAAAGGTAATTGTTTGGCAAAGGCTTCCGTTCCAAACAATGCGGACTCAACGCCAGATCACGTGTATTCTCAAATTTGTGCTCGCGCGTCTCGAGTCTTGCGTTCCGCGTTCGCGATTACCGGGACTTATACTCGGCAGCCGCATACACCTGACTTCTGTCTCTTCTTTCTTGACCGAGGTGCCGAGTCCTTGAGTCAAGGTTCTCCTCGAGACGGCAGGTCATGTCGGAAGAAATTGATGTGCAACCGGTGAAGCGGTTTAAGGTGCGTAATACTCTTCAGCTTGTTTCCAAAACTCATACGACACTTCCTCGTAGCATCAATCGTACCAACAAACCCTAAAAGATGTGCACCTTCCATCCGCTCTCGTCCAGTCAAAATTTGACCATGAGATCAGCGTAAGCAGCACCAAAGTTTGCTTCACCACGCGACCCACTCATGCAAAATATCCGTAGGACGACCAATCGCACTTTCACGAAGCCCTCGACCATTGGAGGCAGCTCAATCTTTCTCCGGCGTTCGTGAAGTTCACCGGGCAGGTCGATGGCTTGTCCGCGTCTATGGCACTTTTGCTGCACCACTGGCGGGACGTGCTGGCGCTTTGGTTCGAAGCCATTGAAACAGCAGACGATGAAGGTCTTAGAGCGCTTCTCGAGTGAGTCTGCTGTAACTTATCCGACTCATTGCATTTACCAAACTCTCTACCAGTCTCATGCAGAAGCTTGCCCATGACTTGAGATCGACTATCACTCCCCTATACTCGGAAATTATGAGTCGTCTCCTGCGCCTCCTCCCACGGTCCATTTCTGCTCCAGCTCTGACAGCTCTCCTCGCGACGTTCTCTGCGCTCTTCAAGTACCTGCTTGTTTCGCGGACGGAGACAGACCTTCTCGAAGAGTCATGGCGTTCGATGCGAGAGACTCTACCAAAATGCAGCTCAGAGACACAGAGAGCCGTCGCCGAAGCATGGGGATCTCTTCTGCGTCGTCTCAAAGCTTCGACGCGTGAAAAGGCTACTCAGCTCATGGTCGAGGACTTGGAGGGCGTAGAAGACGCATGTGCCTGGGCTGTGGTGTTTGCATGCAAAGTACGCATCTTAAATACTTTCTTCGGCAGTGCACTGATGTTGTGTCTATAGTCTGTATCGCAGACACTGCACACCGCCGCGCCGCCCATCATTTCCGCCCTCATCTCTCACCATCTCACAAGCGAGCAACCGCTCCTGACATTCACAGTGATTCGCCGCGTGCTGACCGCGCTCATCCATCACTGCAAGGGCCCCGAGCAGTTCCTACCCGTAGCAGAGGTCATCGTCCGCCATTTCACTTCCTTGACCGAATCCGCGTCTGCGCCTACCGAGGAACAGCTCGGACCGCTCTCGCGAATCATAGATATCACATCTGTCATATGCTATGTGCGACATGGCTCGCGCCTGACTCGTAAGTATTGCCTTACCCTACAGAGCGTCGCATGCTTATCCCCATATCCAGCGCAACACCTCTCCACCATCGCATCTCGCTTCCCGCAGCTCCCGATAGTCCCGGAACTGCGAGACGCGCTGCTCACCTTCGCGACCTCAATACTGGTCGCAGGAGACATGGCGCTCTGGCTCGGCCCTGGCCGCAAGCTCGTCGAGCACGCATGGACGGACGCGACGTTTGGCATCCAGCTCTGCGGGGCGCTTTCGGATCTCGCGTTTGGCGGATGGAAGGCCCTGGAGTTGCCATATGTCCAGAAATTGACGCCGCAGCTCCTTGATAGCCATCCGAAGGAGACTCTCGAGCTCTTGGACAGCCTGAATAAGAGTCAGAGGCTCCGTGATACGGATGAGGTTTGGCGGAAGAAAGTAGACGCTTGGGTGCAGCAGCGGCTCACGAATTGGACGAGGACCGACGAAAATGTAAGTTGCTCAGAAGCGAGGGCTTCCGCGTGATTTCACAGCTGACCTTTTGGGCGCAGGTCGGCGAACTTCAACGCATTCTCCAGCTCTCGAACATCCTTCCTTCAATATCGCCCTTCCTCATGCAGCTTGTCGGCCTCACGCTTGCTACGGAGGATCCGCAGGGCGATTTCCAGGCGTCTCCTGGGAACGCGGGGTGGGTCTTTGGGCGTACGCTGGAGGAGCTGTCGAAACAGAAGCCATCGACCTGGGAACACGTCGATATAACCTCACTGTCAACGCAGGTGCTTGAGCGCTGGTACTGGCATGAAGATGTCATATCTGGACTGGTTGCGCTACTGCAAGCGACGTGAGTGCGCTTCCTCACATACGTACACAGTGTCTAACAGCCGAACAGGTCATCACCAGTGAAGGCAATAGCCCTTGAAGACGCATATAGCCACCTTAAAACGAGCATATTGTCGCATTCCCAGAAGCTCAGGCTTAACTCCCTACGCTTGCTTGATTCGAGGTTAGTGAAGGCATCGGGTCCCGCTCAGCAGGTCATCAAGAAAGTCATCCAAGCGGAAGAAATCTCGCTGGATGTCCAGGGTGTCCGCGAGCGCACGCTCCGCATGAACAGACTTCAGCAGCTCGTCTCGGACGAAGACTCTTTCGGCTCTGAGCTTGCAGCGCGCTGGCTTGTCAGTCAGCTGAAGGTCAACCTCCGGCCGCTGTGGTCCGCTGCTGCGCAGGCTCTGTCATCGCTGTCTGAACGGTTTGGCGATGCTGTGTGGAACATTGTGTTTGAAGAGCTTCGTGCTGTCCAGCTCGGGGAAGGCGAGAAGACGGGGCCGGAATGGCTTTCTAGTCTGGGCGAGCGCGAGGAGTTTGACACAATATGGGAAGAGGAGCATACGTGGAAAGATCCGAGTGCTCATAAGCTGCGAATCGCTGTTGGGAAGTGGAAGCAGTGGGATGGTCGAGAACGCGAACTTGTTGAAGTACGTCGTCACCTCATCGACGTTTTCACTGCGCTCACATCGCTTGTTGCAGTCTCAGAAGTGCAGCGACCGCTTCGACCAGGTATCCTACGAAGCTCAACTGTTGATGACACTCGGCCACTGTGCTCCTCTAGCAGAGAAACACAACCGAAGCCTCATCACCCACTTTTTCGCAGTCAGTGGCTCCGAGGGACCAGCGAAGCTCCCCCGCCGCAAGCTGTCTGCCTGGCTCACGCTGTTCTCGAAGTTCACGAATCCTCGAGTATTGCTCTCCACGGAGCAGTTGCGGTCACTGTACATCGACCTACTCTCACATGCCGATCGCCCCCTTCAGACTCTGGCGCTGTCATGTCTGCTGACATACAAATCTACTCATCTTGTCCCACACGAGGATATGCTGCGCGGGCTCTTGGACGACACAAGATGGAGTGATGAGCTGACCAAACTCGACATAGCGAGCATCGGGTCTGACGACAGGGACGAGCTCGTCGACGTCGTAGTCCGGCTCCTCTTCGGCCTGATGATGGATCGCAAAGCCCGCTCGAAAGGCGGGGACCGTCGCGCCGCTGTAATCCACGCTCTAGCAGGCTGCACCGATGAAGAACTGAGCCTCCTGGTCGAGCTGATGCTCAGTCCTGTTTTACCTGGTCTCCAGGGCTTCGAGGGAGCGGAGTACACAGCACGTCAAATTCCGGAAGACGTGTCGGAGAAACAGCGAATTGGCTTCTTGAACCTGCTCGGCGACGTCCTCAAGAATCTTGGCTCACGGCTGACGGCACGCTGGAATGTGCTCCTCGGTGCTGTAATTAGCTTGATCGCACAATCTCAGAGTCAATTGGACGTTGCGGGTCAGGGCAAGGAGCAACATGAAGGAGACGAAGCGGACGCCGACCGTGAGGAGGATGCCGAAGAGGATTCGGGATCTCTGAAGGGCCTGCGGGTGATTCGCCGTCTTGGTCTCCAACGCCTCGCCGACTTCTTCCGCAATCCTGTGTCGTTTGACTTCGCACCCTACATGGTGGAGATCTTCAAGACGGCCGTTTTGCCCAGGATCGATCTACTTGACCGCGAGAATACACAGGCACCCTCCGCGCTGCTCGAGCTTTTATACGTCTGGACATCACGCCTGCCCTATCCATACTTCCTGGTGGATTATGACCAGCGTGTCCTGCCCCAGATATACGCGTGCCTCGTGGCTCCGGGAGTCAAGCCGTCGGTTGTCTCCCGCGTTCTTGACATGGTAGATCGCCTACTTGCGTTGTCGGCATCAGAGGAGCAGCTCCAGGAACGGGTAGTGAAGCCACATATCTCGAAGCTGCTCGACAACCTCTCCATCCTCGTTGAACGCACGAAGCAGACTGCAGCGATCGCCAACCCGCTCATACAGCGTCAGATCAGTACCCTGTCGGAGATCTCGCACTATATCACGGATGGCAAGCAAGCGACGACCCTTCTTTCGCTGTTCTCGCCTCTTCTGCGGAAGACTACGAAGCAGGTCGGTGAGAAGGTGAAAGCTGATCTCCTCAAGATTGTTTACAACCTCCTGCCATTGATCCCTGAGCTCTCGGATCGCACTTCTGCAGTGTATGTCAAGACATACGAATTGCTGTCAGCTTTGTTTCTTGGTGTGCGATCGCGGCCTGCGCGGATTGCCTTGGTGGCGGCATTCAATCAGCTCGCATCCCTTGATGTGTCTCTACAACCTCTTGCGGAGTTACTCGACTCCCTCAACGCTTATTCAACGAAGCATGTTGAAGAGCCCGACTTCGATCGTCGCATGGACGCATTTTCAGCACTCAATGAAACAGCACATCAATCGTTCACCACTGTGGAATGGCTTCCAGTGCTTTACAACACGCTCCACTATATCCAGGATCCGGAGGAATTGGCTGTACGGAGATATTCATCTCAAGCAATGAAACATTTCTTGGATGCAGTTGCAGCCGCCCCCGATTCTGAGTACCAGCGCGTCTTCCTTCGCAAGCTCTATCCGGCTCTCAAGAACGGCTTGCGGTCGAGGAACGAGCTCGTCCGTGCGGAGATCTTGGGCGTCGTCGCGTACGCAGTTTCAAACTGCGAACATCTGAATGTGCTCGAGGACATGAGAGTTCTACTCGCTGGAGGAGATGAAGAGGCCAATTTCTTCAACAACATCTACCATGTCCAAGTGCACCGACGGACAAGGGCCTTGCGCCGCCTGGCCGAGTATTGCGACGAAGGTCGCCTTCGAAGCATAACGCTGGCTGAGGTCTTCGTCCCGCTAGTGGGCAATTTCATCGGCGGAAGTCGCGACACGGACCACCATCTAGTTAACGAGGCGATCATCACCATAGGACGTATGGCCAAACAGCTCGCATGGAGTCCTTATTACGCCCTGATTCAACGCTACCTGAAGCTATCAAGATCAAAGGACGGCTTCGAGCGAGTGTACGTTCGCACACTAGTCGCCGCTCTCGACAACTTCCATTTCCCTATGGGCGAAACCATTTCGATGGAAAACGACCAGGATCAGGAGGCTGAAGCTGGGGAGACGGCGATCGAAGCCGAAGAGGCCGAACTTGCAGTCGTCGATGTCAGCGAGCCGACAGCCCCAGCAGAGACGCCGACAGCGAAGATCGTGGATGCCGTCAACCTGCGCCTTCTACCCGCTCTTCTTCAGCATCTCGAACGACGCGACGAGAACGAAGACAGCATCCGCATCCCGATATCAATCGGTATCATTACCGTGGCCACCCATCTCCCGGAGGACAGTCGCCAGGCGCAAATCGGCAGGCTGTTGACTATCCTGAGCCAGGTCTTCCGCAGCAAGTCTCAGGATACCCGAGATCTCGCGAAGGATACCTTATGTCGAATTGCGATCATCCTTGGATCTTCGTACCTTCCGCTTATCTTGCAGGAACTTCGCGGAGCTCTTCTGCGCGGTCCGCAATTGCATGTCCTCGCGTATGTCACGCATTCTCTTCTGGTTCACGTCACCGGCCCAGAGAATGTCAAGGACTTCAAGGTACTTGATGCTTGCGTCAACGATGTCACACATGTTTCCGCAGAGGTCATCTTCGGCGAACCCGGCAAGGATACTCAGGCGGAAGGCTTCAAGACCAAGATGCGAGAAGTCCGTGGTTCGACGTCGCGGGCTTTCGACTCGTTCGCGATCATCGCCAAGTATATCACGCCCCCGAGCATCAGCGGCCTTCTACTTCCAGTCCGACGTATCATGCAAGAGACGGAGGCCTTGAAGGTTATGCAGCAGGTCGACGACCTTCTGCGGAGGATCGCTAGCGGACTGAATTCGAACGAGTATCTTGTCCCATCCGAGCTCCTTGTGTTGTGCCACACCCTTATCAGCCAGAACTCGCGCTTCCTGCAGCACGTTGCAAAACCGAACAAGAGGAGGGCGAAGGGCGACGCTATTGTGCAAATGAAACGCGATATGGCAATTGCTGCTGATCATTATGCCACCAACTCGTTCCGGTTCGTGATGCATCCTCTTTATGTTTTTCAGGTGTTGACAAGACCTCCATTTTAGGTTCGTTGTGTTCGGCCTCGATCTGTTCGACACGGCCTTCCGAAGAAGTCGTTTTGACTTCGAGGATCCTGCCATTATCGCACGCCTCGAGCCGATGGTGGCCGTGATTGGGAACACGCTCTACTCGACAAACAGCCAAGTGCTGAATCAAGGTTTGAGGGCAGCCGCGGCGATTGTCAAATGTCCGCTGAAGAACGTGGAGAAGTCCCTTCCTGTCTTTGTCCGACAGACCATCGACATCGTGAAGCAAACGGGGAGCACCGAATCAGACGTCGTACAGACGGCATTCCGGTCGCTCGCGACAATCATCCGCGACAGAACGAACGCTGAGATCAAGGAGAAGGACCTCATCTATCTCATCGAGCTTATCTCTCCCGACTTGGAGGAGCCTTCGCGTCAAGCCGCCGTCTTCGCCATGCTGCGCGCCATCGTGGCCCGCAAGTTCGTCGTTCCGGAGATCTACGACCTGATGGACAGGGTCTCGGAGATCATGGTGACCAACCAAGCCTCTCAAGTCCAAGAACTCTGCCGGAGCGTTCTGCTGCAGTTCCTCCTCGATTACCCTCAAGGAAAGGGGCGGCTCCGGAATCAGATGGCTTTTCTCGCGAAGAATCTATCCTACGTCCACGAGAGCGGCCGCCGCTCCGTACTCGAGCTCCTCTCTGCCATCGTCGCGAAGTTCGATGCGCAGCTGATCGCGCAGTACGCAGACATGTTCTTCGTCTCGCTGGTGATGCTCCTCGCCAACGACGACTCGTCCAAGTGCCGCGAGATGGCCGCCGACATCCTCAAGGGCCTCATCGTCCGCCTGGAGCCCGAGCAGCGCCGCGTGATCATGTCCCATCTGCACTCCTGGGCCAGCCAACAGGCGAAGGCCGTGCTCGCGCGCGTTGCCTGCCAGGTGTACGGCCTCGTTATAGATGTGCTGCAACAAGATTCCCTTTCCCAACTGCCGACTGTGCTTGAAGACCTGAACGCGGTACTTGTTCGCAGCGCACAGGAGCTCGACGCAATGGACGACGAGGACGAAGCGATGGACGTCGACTTCGAGTGGCAGGCACCGTACCACACCCTTACCGTGCTCGCCAAAGTATCGCGCGTGTTCCCCGACACGATCACGCAGGCGCAGAAGATCTCCTGGACATCCGTCATCTCGCATCTGCTCTTCCCCCACGCCTGGGTCCGCACGGCAGCATCTCGGCTGCTGGGGCTGCTCTTCTCTGCCCTTCCGATCGCAGCGCCGTTTGAGGCTTCGCCTTTGGTGCCGTACGGGCTCGACACGTTCGACATTGCGGGCAAGCTGTGTACGCAGCTCAGGAGCCCTCATTTGGACGAAGGACTTAGTTTGCAGATAGTCAAGAACCTGTTCTACATTGGCAAGTGCTTCTGCGCTGTGCCTGCGCCAGCTAAAGACCATGCAAATCCTGAGACTGAAGCCGAAGAGGGCGATGGGACTGCTGATGGCGATGCAGAACCGGAGGATGAGGATGAAGACGACGTCAATGAAGAAAAGGAGCGCAAAAACGAAGACGGGAAGACTGAGAATCCGCTCGCGTGGCTATTCTCGAAGATGTCGTACCAAGCGAGGTCAGCACATATAGCCCGGAGGAATCGTGCTGGCAGTAACGTGCGTATTGAAATGCGTTCGATTCATTCGTCCTCGCCTTACTGATTTGTTTGGTGCTAATAGGAGAACTGGCACCACCAACCGTCGGCCATTCTGCGTTGGTTTGCGGCGATGGCGACGTTCATGGAGCCGTCGCGGCTGGAGGACTTCCTCATGCATATACTTTCCCCCGTGTACCGGATCGTAGAAGATGATACCATCCGAGATCCGCATATGGGTATGTGCTTTCGTAGTATTCATTGGCTGGAGGCTTACATATATTCTTTCTCCAGATGAGTTGAAAACAACGGCCGTAGAGCTGCAGGAGCTTGTGCAGCAGAAGGTCGGCACGAATAAGTTCGCAACCGTCTACAGCAAGATCCGGCAGAGCGTCGTCACGACGCAGCGCGAGCGGAGAACTGCGCGGATCATGATGGTTTGTCTCCACATTCTGACTCTCGTGTATGCGAATTGACTTATTGGTGTTTGAAGGCTACAACGAACCCGGAGGCTGCTGCGAAGCGTAGACAGCAAAGAGGTCAATCCAAGAAGGAAGGTCGCAAACGGAAAAACTCAACACTGACGTACGTTCTCAATGTTGGATCTGACGCACTGCTTGATACTGACTCCATCCATCTTTGAATAGTGAGATCAAGGGACGAACGAAGCGAAAACGGGAGTACTGAGGCATCTGAGTCCTGGGATATAGGCTCCGAATCTAAAATTCATCCTAACTTATTACTTCACTCATTCCTGCACTACGCATCACGCATCATGTATCACGGATTGCTTACGACCCGCACTGACCTGCGAACTCTAAAAGTACAATAGCGCATGCATGACATGTACAATACACCGTCCATAGGCGAACAAAACAGAGGACATACTAGTACTACGACTACGACAGGTCCATCGGAGCCTCCCCTTCTCCTGGGAAACACAGCTCGTTCTCCTCTCCAACGGCATCATCGTCATCTTCGTTCCAATCACTCGTCGTCTCCCACTCATTATCAAACTCGATGTCAATCGTGAGCTCGCCCTCGCCATCCGGCTGTTCTAGAGGGAGGAACGACGCCAATGGCGGAAACGCGTTCGTCACATGGGATATGGGCTGCACCCATCGCCGTTCTCTGAGGCGCTTATGCCGCTCGCGATCTTCCTCGATACGCTTGAACACTTCGTTGCGCGGTAGAGATGCTGAGGAGGAAGGGGGAGGGCGGGATGCAAGAGGCGATGGGAGGCTGATTGGCGGGCTTTCGGCGGCGACTTGTCGACTGCTCAGCGTAGCCATGACATCGTCCACCTTTTGGGGCTCGACGACGCGTTTGCTTCGCCAACTTTCCAAGATCTGGGGACGAGCATCGTTATTGGGACTATCTGAGACCATAGTGACACTGAAGACGCACCTGTTTCGTGCTCATAAGGTTCGGAAGACCTTGCCTTCCCTCTGGAACGACAGACTCCACAATTTTGGCCAGGTCGCGCGAGACATAGTCGACATAGAATGAGCTATTTGGTGGGAGGTCGGGGCCAAGAACGACTGGATGCGATTTCGCGAGCAATGACGTCTCGCATAGGGAGTCGAGGAAGTACAAGATGTTGATCCGGTTGTTGATTGAACCCTAGAAAAAGAGTCAACAACACGGGTCATGCGCGAACAGAGGTTCCCCCTTCCACGTCGAGCAACCGAGTTAGTCATACCTTCTGACACTCCTCCACGATGCAATCCCAGAGGTCCTCGCCACATCGCGCGTAGTACTTCAGGGCATACCCGACTACCTTCTGGATGGACTGTTGCGAGCTGAGAGGCCACTCGTTAGAAGAGCAGTTCGATGAACTGTGGAAACGAAAGACTGACGCGTTAAGCCTGCGCAGAAGCGTAAGGAACTGCATCCTTACTTCAAAGGGATCCATTTCTACTGCGGTATGTTCTGCTTGTGCTGGTTATTAGAGAGAAGTGGTATCGTCTTGCTTCAATTCGTGAATAGTTCAAGGACTATGACGTTCAGGTATAAGCTTCAAAATGCGGTGTCCGTGCATTAGCTCGTGAGCCAAGTTTCCGGGACAGCTGAGATTAAATCCTCCCTCCCTCGAACTTGGCCAAGGCTTGCAGCTCGGAGTCTAGGACCAGCAAACAAAACCCGGGCAGCCATGGACAATTCAGAAAACCCTCTTTAATTATATTTTTTGGCGGACCGACAAGGGCGCGGTACAAAATTCAATCTCTCATTTACGATCAATTGAGGAAACAGGTCTGAGATCCACACAAGATCCACGTGCATTGCAGATACAGCTCTGTCATACTTTCTCGGGTACTTACCGGGCGGGTTCCTGTGTCCTTGGAAGAAAATAGATGTTATATATGGAGAACATCTCATAGCTGCATGGGGAATGTCGTAAACCCATAATTAAACAGTGTTCTCGGGCTTCACCTCTTCCGACATTGATGGTCTTCCGCTGGATGCAGCAAACGTTGAACCCAGGCAGGTCCTATGTGTGCCTCAGCATGTGGTCGATGAAAATGTAAAAGAAAGAGCATGGTGCCCCTCGCCGAGGCTGTGCGCATTCTCGGAGCTTCATAGTAATGATAACACCTGAAGACCGCGTTTGACCGGGGTCAATGCAGCCTCAATGATGTTCGAGCCTACGCCATACCAGTCCAGCATATCTGTTGAATTTTGCGATAAAGATATTGAAGATATGGTGAGAAAATAGTGGATGACACGACTACCTGGTCGAGCTCGTAGACGAGCCCGGCTGATAGCGAGAAGGTCGAAGCATTCGACGAACATTGAGAATCTGGAGCAATCAATACTTTCGAACCGTGAACTGGCATCATACCGTGTGACCATTGCATTATCTGACGCGATGCGAGAGCCTTCTCATAAAAACACCACGTTGGACCATGCCCTTTCGATGTCTTCGCCAAATACGAGACAAGGACTCACGACGGACCCTCCAGTTTTCAGTATCACTTCGACAATTGGAGACTACCCAAGTTGCTTCTGGCAAGTGTCCTCTCGGGTTTGAAGCGCGATGCGGCGCTGCACCGGACTCTTGCCAGCCGAGGACTGTATATGGCGGATCCGCGGAAAGGTATTGGTACGGTCAGTCATACCTTTCATTATCTACTATTTGGCTATTCTATCCTGTAGAATATCAGGAACGTCTTCTGTTGGCGAGACTGAATCAAGTCGTCGGAGGCAACAGGGTCTGCACTATGCGGACATTGCCGACACCCTTTCGGCGAAACCCGTATATAACGACCTGAAGTGCACAAGCCTACCTGTACACGCTTACCACTGCATCTCCTTCATTCGACACCATAAGTACCTCTGGCTTTAGCTTGTCTTATGCATGCTTCCGTATTCCGGCTGCGGTAGGAACAATCTGGAGCACCATCAAAACATTTGGTAAATCTTCTGCGTTCGCGACAGGTGTGAGTGTTTTCTGCTAAATGGACGACGGGATTCGGGCATGGCAGGCCATCCCGAGTGCTGCGCGAAATATCCGTCGTAAATTTAAACATGCCCAAAGCGCGTTCGGATCCAAGGTCACTGTCATAACATCAGGGCAATCCCGTACAGGTACAGCTCATCCACAATGACGTCGGCCAGTGGGTAATGGGCATCTCGGCCGTACACTAACTTCTCTTATCGATAGGTATGTCTATTCGATTTTCAATGATATCCGCATTGTGAGCTGACTTACGATCACCACACATGACAGAGTTCCTGGTCCCATGTAGCTGCACAGGCTGTGAGTTGTCGCTCTTGATTACAGGAGACAGCATCACAACAGCATCACGCAAGTTCCGACCCGCGTCGAAAGATGCTCTCGGTCCGTGTCCCCTCATGGTCATACTCAACACCAGCAAGACTTCTAGCGACACAGCGCGTCTGCATTTCTTTCGCGGAGTCGCGTAACACAGGTTTTGTGCCCCGACTGAAGGCCGCAAAGCATCGGGTTTCTCATGCTCAAAGCACGGAACTCCCCGAGAGCGTCTGAGTCTGATACGCGACTATGCAAAAAATGTGCGGCCTGTCGTTCTCCAAACGACTGAACCGTCCTGTTGCGTTCGCTCTAACGTGTTCGCCGCCACGAAGTGAGCTGACTCCAATGACTCGGGTCGCAACAAGATCTAATTAAACACTTGGCCAGACTCGGAAGGCACCCCGACGATCACACTCCATCGATCGGCCCAGTGTATGAAGGGCCTCACCACGGCGACTTCACCCCAGCCACATCATCGTCGTCTTCCAACGACGGTTATCAAGCGGTGCGGGTGTACCTAAACATATGCACTTCCGTCGGTCTGACATCAGTGGTGGATGTCACTTACCTCACTCTAGGATATTCTCGAACTGTTGCTCACTTCGGACGCTGGCGCAAAGCTTGAGGCATGGTGTTTCTGCTTGCAGCTCAAAACATGATCTGTTTGGCTTTTTGATACCAGCAGGGCGCTATGCGAACGTTTATCGTACCTACAAGCTGTCGATCGTGCGCATGGGACTGCTCACGCAGATGAAAGACGACTGTCTATTCTGGAGGACTATACTGTTCAAGGCACCGGCTCGCACGGCCCAGCCGACCCGCATGCGGATAAGGGCAACGTACGGGTACGTGCAGCAGCCAACGACCAGACGCAAATTCCCCATGCTCGCCAATCTGCAGACATGGTGAACCCGGCGCCAGTGGGAACCCGCGAAAGACACTCCTGCCCTGCCCACGCGCTGATAGCAAATTTCTCCATCCATACATCCGCCTCTAATTCTAGTACTGTAGAGAGGTATAAAAGGTGTCGAGGCGAACAGTGGAGACTTCATCGAACGTGACACCTGCAGCGCCTTCGACCCCGACAGCCTCGAATATTGATCAGACATGAAGCTGCTCGCCCTTTTCGCTGTCCTCGCCGCGACCTCAAGCGCTGTCTTCGCTGCTCCCGGTAAGCCACTAGTCACCAGCATGGAACGATATGTTGCAGCGAGCTGATGCATGTGTGTCCCATGCCAGTTGCCGCGGCGGGCGAAGTGTAAGTCATTATTCGATTTTGTTACTATTGCCTATGCAGCCCGTTGACGACAATTGCGTATCAAGTGCTCCCGCTCCCGAAGTGTGAGTACAAATTGCATGCACTACAAGTTGACAAACTCATCATTGAATTTCGTTGTCCGTGACAGCATTCCTTGCCTCGGCGGACCCTGTAAATAACACTTCCACAACCTCAGAGGAGTTCAGTACTCATTCAATCCACTCTGTAGGCGGACCACGCCAGCCCAAGCGCGAGGAAGACACCATTCCCTGCCTCGGTGGTCCCTGTAAGTGGTACTCTCACGACTACAGACAGTTTCAGAATTTATCAATATACTCCGCAGGTGGCCCGCGCCAGCCCAAGCGTGAGGAAGAGACTATTCCCTGCCTCGGCGGCCCTTGTACGAACCCGCCCGCCTATTTCCTTGTGCACTCGCTGACCACGATCACTAACAGGCGGCCCGCGCCAGCCGAAGCGCGAGCCCGTCCCCGAGCCTCAGCTTCAGGAGCCTAAGCGCGAGGAGGACACCATCCCTTGCCTCGGTG